>JAQGDQ010001157.1:0-58933 GCA_030141605.1 Tubiluchus corallicola
ATTTTGTAAAGTTTGAAAAAGTAATCAGAGCATTCGTAGCGAACACGTCACTAACTAAATAAAATTTAAAATTACTGTATATTGTCAATAAGATTAAAAATATGTTTTTGGTTACTGAGTGGTGCTCCCTGGAGAGTGAGTCAGCGACAATTTTAAATAATTAATAATTTTCTTTTCTAGTTACGTAAGTCTTTCTAGTAGGTAAGCGAAAATCTAAGTAATATAGATTTGCACGGAAAGTCTTTTGAGATTTAATTTAACATTGCTTTTTCTTCCCTTGATTTACATTTGGTGTATGACGTCATGTAATGGAGAGTTCGGAACAGTATTGCGGGAGATTTAAAATGAGAACAAACTAAAATTCCTTTCAGTGCGAGTAAGATATACGCATAAAATTGCTGTAAACTAATGTAATTTTTCAAGGCGATTTTTCTGAAACCTTCTTCAGGTACCCCTTTTCTTGTCCTTTAAAGGAGAACCGGACGATTGATTAGACTCAATCTGATTTTAATTTACTGTAAAAAGTTACCATAAAAGTTACCAATTGTTTCTTATATTTGAATAATTAGCTTAGAAAGTTAATTGACAGCAACCGAACACAGCTATTGCTTACGTCAGAAACTAACCACAGTTTGTACAAGGGCACTTGCACGTCAAGCACGTTTGCGTAAGTGTTACTGCTTAAACGCGTGATGTCATAAAATGGGCTTTACATCATATGACATCAGAAACCAACAGTCATGATCATGGTTATCACGGTACCGCTTTCTATTTGTCGGCCGCGCGCATATGATAAAAAGGCGCCGCTGCCAGTCTTAGTAGATTCACTGAGCTGCGCGCAGCTTTGAAAGTTTAACAAAATTTGAGTATCCGAGGTAATTATTATTTAATCATAGCTTTGATTTAAAATAAGCTATTGTAGCTCTCAAAATTTTAGAGCATTCTTTATTCTGAACTAATGTTTACACAACCATCCGGTTTTCCTTTAAAGGGGAAAACCATCTACTATCGCAGTTTCCGTTATGACAAATTTGCTAGGCGTGCCGTGTACTTTATAAGGTATAATTTCAACTTGGTCTTTAAATAATAATATAGGCAGTAAGCATTAAATGATTTAGAGGAGCACAATTGTGGATGATGATAAGTCTTTATTAGCCTCTTTTTGCAGGCAAAAATTTCTGTACAAAAATTATACAATTTTACATAGACACTAGAGCGAATTCTACAAAAATATCACATTTACGGATTCTGTAATTAACTTTTTTAATTTGTGCGTATAACATTATTTACAGTGGTGTTAAACAAGAAGAATTGAAGTGCGTGCTAAAATCAATGTTATTAATGCAGCAAGTTTCCTGTGAAGTAACATAAAAATGCAGATAAATTGATATACCAAATCATTAAATTCCAATTCAATGTTTAAATCCACAAGAGTTACAATCAGTAATCTCAAGAACTGCACAAATTTAATCCCTATTTTACTAAAAATTACCAGAAAGATCTTAAAATAAAACGTTCCTTTACAAAGTAGGTTAGTGCCGATATTAAATTTTCATTTTTGGTCCAATACACATTTAAGTTCTCATTTCCCAGTTCGTTTAGTAGTACATTTCGCCTGTTTGCGTCGACTCGGGGACATCGGTATATCAAATTTTCTGGATTCTAGGCTTCTATGCCACATTCACAAAGCTCATCTCAGGCAAATCCTATACGACTCATCAATTCATTAAAACTGTTTAAAATTCATTTAAAAGGAGCACAAGCCTATAATGTCTCCTCTGTCTTCATACTTGTACTCGTAAAACTGCATCATCAGTGTTGCTTACAGTTACTAGCATCTCTGTAAACATTGCTACTGAACTGACAGAATACGTGAGGCATTCCAAGGATTATCTGCAAGTAGACGAGAATAAATCCCAATTAATTAATCGTGGTCGCGTACATTAAAAATGAAAACATTGGATGTGGCAGCTCAAATTGTAAAGCAATGATAAATAAATCAAATGTTAGCATAGTTAGTACAATTATAATTTTGCATAATGCAGCTCGGCACTGTTTCTAGGACACGTGTCTCATGTCTTTATTTCTCTACGCTACAAAATCTGGGCAACGTGTCTTTTTCAAATACGTATAAATGTAAAATAATATTTTATTAATGCGAATGAGAACAGAAACATGGCGAAACTGACCTCTTTATAGAGTTACTTCGCAAGCGAGTAATTCAAATACCTCTTATAATTAATATATAGTGACAATGGTAGTCATTGAAATTATGTTTTATGAATGACTTACTACAGGCAGTAAACAGTTATAATAATGTGTAAATCAGTGACGTCACATTTCATGAAATTTAGTATTTAAAATTCAGCAATACTTGCAGAACGTTTTTGGAAAATAATCGTTTATTCTTTCTTTCTTTATTGTTTTCCCCTACGACACTGAATAACTGAAAAACCGTAATACCTAGAGTCACCAAACTTGTTTTAATTAACCTGTAACTAATTACCAGCAATTAGACTGATCAGTACATAAATATGTATTGCAATTGTTGTATTAACATAAACTGCTTATATTACCAATTAAAATATTTCTGGTGTCGAGAACAAGACTAAACTCTGATGTCACGTCGAGAACAAGACTAAACTCTGATGTCACGTCGAGAACAAGGGATACCTAAACTCCGATGTCACGTCGAGAACAAGACTAAACTCTGATGTCACGTCGAGAACAAGACTAAACTCTGATGTCACGTCGAGAACAAGACTAAACTCTGATATCACGTCGAGAACATGACTAAACTCTGATATCGCGTCGAGAACAAGGGATACCTAAACTCCGATGTCACGTCGAGAACAAGACTAAACTCTGATATCGCGTCGAGAACAAGACTAAACTCTGATGTCGCGTCGAGAACAAGACTAAACTCTGATGTCAGGTCGAGAACAAGACTAAACTCTGATATCACGTCGACAACAACGATAATGATGATGATGATGATGAACGGTGACGATGACGATGATAATGATGATTACACTTGTAGAATCATATTGTTATACACTCAGCTATTCAATATACAACGGTGAGGAGATGTAAGTTATTCTTAAATTTGTTGCTAACGTGGACAATACCACAAGAGGCACTGAAGAGCCCTAAGGGATTTGAAAAAAATATTCTAACAAATACATACACTGTAACAGTTAGGCTTATTCGAGCGACCTATTTGAATTATCATTTATCAGGAGCATTACAACTTAGGTCTCTCTCTGAACGTTATATAGATACTATTACTTTTATATAGAGAATAAATTTGGTAAGTGAGCTAAATATAATAAATGTTGAGATCATGCAGCCTTCACGCCTGAAACACGTTATACCTAGTAAAGTATTCATTGATAATGCTGTATTGTATTCAGGAGAAATATCTTGGCCATGTAATATGTACTAATCTAACCGACAACTGTGACATTCAAAACCAGACTAGTCTATTTTATATACGGATTAACTTTTTAATCTTCTTCTTCCCAGCTTTTCCCTATTCGGGGTCGCCGTTGTGAATGAGTCTTTTCCACGCATTCCTGTTGTTGACCATCTCTTCATTTATGTCTTCCCTTCCCACATGATCTTCACCGACTCTTCTTTTCAGGTGTCCATACCATCGCAATCTTGCGAGGCTTCCACTACTTTTACTGTTCCTCTGATATTATTATTTCTAATTCTATCTCTTCTTGTTATTCCCACCATCCATCTCAACATCCTCATCTCCACCACACCCATTTTTTTCTCTTCGGTCTTCTTTAGAGAAGCTGCTTCCAGCCCATAGATTAGAGCGGGTCTGACCACTTCTTTGTGGACTTTCCCTTTAAGTCTCACCGACTCATTCATAGAAGGTTTTGGCGCAGTTTTTACACGCGGATGTCCTTCCTGACCCTAACCCTCCCTATTTATCCGGGCTTGGGACCGGCACTGAGTTGGGCTGGCTTGCCCCTCCCCCCTGTGACTAGGTTCTGATTAACTTTTTAATAAGAACTGAAAATCACTAAGGGATTTGAAAAAATATTCTAACAGATACATACACAGTAACAGTTAGGCTTATTCGAGCGACCCATTGCAACTTACATCCCTGTCTGAACGTTATATAGATACTATTACCTTGAACTAAGAATAAATTTGGTGAGGTAAATATAATAAATGTTGAGATTATGAATCTAACGAAAGCTGACAGATGTTTAACTCATAAACAGTCGGTAATCTAAAATAATCTTGTACTGTATCTCCAGCAATACGATAGCCGATGTTCATAAACATGCTAAATTCCATTCACTTTTAAATCCATATTATGATAAAATTGATCCGCCAGCAATTTATTAATCCTTTCTTTCAAATCGGCTGATGAGACTTTCTCTAAAGCAGTCGAGTAGCTCGTGACAAACGCCCCTTAAACAGTCTGTCCATTTCAATGGGAGATGAAACGCCACTCAACAAGTTCCGAGATTAATTTCCGTAACGTTTCGGATTTCCATTTACAGAACGATCAGTCTACTTCATTGGAATGCTTTAAGCTAAGACGTCGTACACAGCAGATAGCATTTAGCCAATTGCCGTTAGCACAATGCCAGTTGTCCAACATGAGGAATCCAGTATTACAAATCTATACTTTTAATTAGTTAAAACGCAAGATATAGTTTTGCAATATAAGAGTGATACTTCTGTTGCAGAGCTCTTATATAGGTTTTACACATCAAATGTAGACACGGGAAAGTTCAAATGTGACTTGGGTAAGTCAAATGTAGACATAGGAATTTTGAATGTGTTTTGGTAACTCAAATGTGACTTAGGTAAGTCAAATGTAGATGTGGTACTTTGAATAAATCGGTAATTAACTGATCTAAGTGCAAATTACAAAAAGATAAACCAAAGATAGTCATCACCTCTTTCATAACTTTGAAAAATGTGTTGTTTATCCTCAAACTAATTCTTTGATAAACTACAACGTCGGTAGAAAAGAATAAATTGGTTCCCACTTCCCAATGAACAGTGAATCACTAATTAGTTTTTTAAGTAATGCATTAGCACTGCATTAATGAATTAGTTTCTCTCAGGAAACATTGCTTATTTCAAGAATGTATTGTTTTTTCTAACAGTTCAAATGGTATGTAAAGTTTGCAGAATATTAGTGAACTATTAGTAGGCCCATAACGTTGTTATTTTAACTTAAGAGCAATTATTAAATTGAAATTAAAGAAGATTAAATTTAACATCCTTAAACTTTACCACCTATCCACATTTGAGATACCAATGTCACATTTGACTTGACATGTGTCTACATTTGACTTACCAAAATACGCGTAAGATTTCTTGAAAACCATTGTTAACACGTTTGAACTACCTAAGTCTACATTTGAGTTACCAAGACACATTTGAATTACCTAAATCTACATTTGAGGTACCAAGACACATTTGAATTACCTAAATCTACATTTGAGTTAACGCAGGTCTACATTTCACATGTAAAACCTATAATCAGCGGCTTAACATCTCAGGTAACTTTGAATGATACCTGGATGCGACTCAGAGGCAGGGCGTAAGTGAAGAACCACCCATTTTGACAATTGCCTTCCCAATTACGCCATGTCTTGCAACTACTACACGATCAAATACGTACAAAATTGGCCAATATGAACAAAGTTTGTTGCTTGGATTGGCATGCATTGAAACGGATAACAAACAACCACGTTAACAGAGACGTATTAACAAATTTATTTTGGCGCCGTTTACTTCATTTTGTTTAATGATACTTAGAAATTTAACAAACTCAAGTTTTAATTGCTTTTGGTTGCGCCTGGTTTTAGTTATCCACAAAACTCATAAACGAGGCGTGTTTTTTTACTGATCAAAGTGTTTTTACTGGCTGTTCTTGCGATTTTCTATGAGCTCCCCCTGTGGGATCCGTTCATGTTCCCACACGTCACATGCCCCAATCTCTTCCTAGTTTATTGCTGTTGGTCATCAATGCAACATTTGGAGATCTAGGGATTAGCTTAACCAGGCCTAAGGATATAAATGGTTTCGTGCATAATGCTACTCCTACTACAGGTTATCCGTATCACAGGTGAGAAAGAGAGAGAGAGAGAGAGAGAGAGAGAGAGAGAGAGAGAGAGAGAGAGAGAGAGAGAGAGAGAAAGAGAGAGATAGAGGGAAACAGAGAGAGAGAGAAAGAGAAGAGAGAGAGAGAGAGAGAGAGAGAGAGAGAGAGAGAGAGAGAGAGAGAGAGAGAGAGAGAGAGAGAGAGAGAGAGAGATGAATACGCTTGACTATAATATTACTAGCTAGATTACAGGTAACCAAAGTAGCGATAAATTTAATGCCGTGATTATGTCATTTGTTCAACTACAGCGCCCTCTGTTGCTGCTTTTGTTAATTCTTTTTCTGTTGCATGCAGTCCCTAGTTATCACAACGGACAACCGTGCCAGTAGGAGGAGCATTACACACGAAGCCATTTATATCATTAGGGCTTATGCGCGAAGCCATTTATATCCTTAGGCCTTGCTAAGCTAATCCCTAGATCTCCAAATGTTGCATTGATGACCAACAGCAATAAACTAGGAAGAGATTAAAGTGGCAGATTACTACAGATTTATTAAACTGATGCGCATCATCCGGCATAGAAACCCCTCGCGTGACACGAGAGATTATATAAATGTTGTAGAAGAGGCACTCACCAATTAGGGCTAATAGCTATCCCTCAAACGCGTGCCATTCAAAGCAGATGACAGACTTTCTCTTCGTGTAACACAGTAGCGCATACACTGGTCACACGCAATACAATCTTTCCGTGAAGCCGCGCGTACAATCAATGGCTTCAGCACTGCGGTAACATCAGCGAGATGAGCGCTTCGATAATTGCAAAGCACAAACTAACTACTGCGTCTTCTGCGTGACGTAGCTAGGGCATTTGGGGAGAACCTGCATGGCTTCATTCATCCATAAACTCATTACGTCCGCGCATGCGCAAAAATGCTACGTAAACAGTAGTACGTTGGTAACGATTAAAAACTATTTATATTTGTGTTTATATTTATATTTGTAGTTATAGTTATAGTTACAGTTATAGTTATATATAGTTGTAGTTGTAGTTGTAGCTGTAGTCGTAGTCGTAGTTGTAGCTGTAGTCGTAGTAGAGTTGTAGCTGTAGTCGTAGTCGTAGTTGTAGCTGTAGTCGTAGTAGAGTTGTAGCTGTAGTCGTAGTCGTAGTCATAGCCATAGTCACAGTCGTAGTCGTAGTTGTAGTTATAGGTAACGTTTAGTTATAGTTAGAGTTATAGTTATAGTTATAGTTATAGTTATAGTTATAGTTATAGTTATAGTTATAGTTATAGTTATAGTTATAGTTATAGTTATAGTTATAGTTATAGTTATAGTTATAGTTATAGTTATAGTTATAGTTATAGTTATAGTTATAGTTATAGTTATAGTTATGCTTATAGTTATAAGTTATAGTTATAGTTATAGTTATGCTTATAGTTATAATTATAGTTATAGTTATAGTTATAGTTATAGTTATAGTTATAGTTATAGTTATAGTTATAGTTATAGTTATAGTTATAGTTATAGTTATAGTTATAGTTATAGTTATAGTTATAGTTATAGTTATAGTTATAGCTATAGCTATAGTTATAGTTATAGTTGTAGTTACAGTTAACATTAACATTATAGTTATGGTTTCGGTTATAGTTATAGTTAACGTTACAGTTGTAGTTGTAGTTGTAATTATTGTTATTGTTATTGTTAACGTTATAGTTTTAGTTATAGTTATAGTTATAGTTGTAATTACAGTTACAGTTACAGTTATGACTACAAAAAATATAAATACATACATACATACCTAACACAATAAAACGTGCACTGTATTAGTTTTAATGTATGTATAATTAATGTAGGACTAACTTTGATGTATGTAAATTCAGTGAAACGAACATACCTACCATGTCATGCATTCAAAGTAAGATGCGGAACATGATTAAGTCAAACAATGGGTGGAACACTGGGTGGAAAACTGGATGGAACATTGGGTGGAACGCTGGGTGGAACACTGGGTGGAACACTGCATGGAACACTGGGTGGAACACTGAATGGAACACTGGGTGGAACACTGGGTGGAAAACTGGATGGAACATTGGGTGGAACGCTGGATGGAACACTGGGTGGAACACTGAATGGAACACTGGGTGGAACACTGGGTGGAACACTGGGTGGAAAACTGGAGGGAACACTGGGTGGAACACTGAATGGAACACTGGGTGGAACACTGGGTGGAAAACTGGATAGAACATTGGGTGGAACGCTGGATGGAACACTGGGTGGAAAACTGGATAGAACATTGGGTGGAACACTGAATGGAACACTGGGTGGAACGCTGGATGGAACACTGGGTGGAACGCTGGGTGGAAAACTGAATGGAACGCTGGGTGGAACACGGGATGGAACACTGGGTGGAACACTGAATGGAACACTGGGTGGAAAACTGAATGGAACATTGGGTGGAACGCTGGATGGAACACTGGGTGGAACGCTGGATGGAACACTGGGTGGAACGCTGGATGGAACACTGAGAGGAACACTGGATGGAACACTTGGTGGAACACTAGATTGAACACTGGTTCGAACACTACCCGGTGGTGGAGTTGATTTATTGAATACTGAACCACCGTTCTTTAGACTTATTATCAATTTTCTTTTCCAAATTCTAACGATCTGACAAAGTTAACAAAATGTTGCGCCATGTCATTCGACAATCTACTATTATTGCATTTGACCTGCTACATATACAGGGTGGACACAAAAAATAAGCCCTTTTTAAAATGCCACATAGAGACGACAATTTTTATCAAATTTGTCGTGAAGTGTTGGGAAAATATATTTGAGCAGTTTTCATAATGTAAGCAAAAAAATAAAGGATAAATTAATTTTTTTTGTTTCTTCAGAAAATTTGATTTTGTTTACAGCCCGTCAAAATCACCAATTTTTGCATTGCTTACCTAGAACTTTATATCATTCATAATGTATTCATCTATTTTCATACCAAAAAATTTTATTCGAGTACGAAGTGTAATAATTTTTTAAAGAATTTGTTAAAAGGGCTTACTTTTTTGTGTCCACCCGGTATATATACACTGGCCTGTAATGTCAGAGTCTATCGTACTTCTTGCTTATTTATACTGACGATCCTTTAACAAACGCATGAATAATATACTGATCGTAATTTAGGCCTCCCTTGAGCATACATATAATGAGAATGGCAGATACCCATAATGGCCATGATAATAGTAAGGCGAGTATTATTACGAACGACTAGTAATTCCCCATCGGTTAATAACTGCCACTAGATGAAATAGATTGAGTAACAGATACTGAATTGAACTTTGCTGCTGCATTCGTGGTCTCGTACATAATCATGACCATAATTTGACAGGTCAGAATGGCAGAATTATACATGGTGGAACAATGGGTGGAACACTAGATCGAACACTTGGTTGAAAACTGGATGGAACACTAGGTGGAACACTGTGTGGAACACGGGATGGAACACTGAGTGGAACGCTGGATGGAACACTGGATAGAACACTGAATGGAACACTGGGTGGAACACTAGATCGAACACTGGGTTGAAAACTGGATGGAACGCTGGGTGGAACGCTGGATGGAACACTGGGTGGAACACTGTGTAGAACACGGGATGGAACCCTGGATGGAACACTGGGTGGAACACTAGATCGAACACTGGTTCGAACACTACCCAGTGGTGGAGTTGGTTTATTGAATACTGAACCACCGTTCTTTAGACTTATTATCAATTTTGTTTTCCCAATTCTAACGATCTGACAAAGTTAACAAAATGTTGCGCGCCCCATTGAAGTGTTGCCATGTCGGATAAGCAAGAAAAAACTCACTGAAAAGCCACGAAGAACATCCTTGGAAGGTGGCAAGCTAGAGAAATAAGCCACGTTGAAGTCACTGAAATAATATTATAGATGTGATGAAGACTCTACCTTCTGGGGCTCGAACCAGGGATCATGTCAAAATCGTCATGATCATTTGTTCGCTAGAGAGCTGCTTGACATTTCAGCCAGGAATTCCAGGATTGGCTGAGTTGTTTTCGGTGGAGTCTTTTGAAAATCCTCTTGAAGAGCAGCTCATCTTCAATACCATAGCAATCTTCAGGGCCTATTTCAACTTAAGCGAGGCCCGGGGAAGTGGGGCGTGTGAGGCCCCCTCGGGGGGAGGGGGGTAGGCGAAGCGCCGGGTGGCGGGCGTCACCATGGTTGACACCCAAAAAATTTTTGAACTGCTAGAACGCCAGAGAAGCATTTTCAAAGAGAAAATATGGAGTTATACAGTTGTTAAAGGAAAGAACAATTAATACTCCAGACCTTAATACTTGTCAAATAGTCAAATCAAAAACAACATTTTTGCAATATGTAATACCGTACTCTCACTTCCGTACAAGCCGGTGTTAGAAATTCCGAAATTGAAAACAGCTGAACATCGGCACCGCCGGCGCGCGTGCGGCAAGAGAGAGAGAGGGAGAGAAAGGCAGTGTGTTCTCATAAAGCAAAAAAATGTTACCTTGGCGCGAGGCCCCCTAGAGGATGAGGCCCCGGGGAAGTATCCCCACTTACCCCTCCTGAAATAGGGCCTGACAGTCTTCGCCTCTTCCCATTTGTTCTTCAGTTCTGTTGCAGTCTTTTTTTGAAAATTTTGCTTCGCTTAATACGGATAAAGTTTGCGTGTAACTCGCTTTGAAACCAGCAAATATAAAACAAAGAAATACAGAGCGAAATTAAACGTTTCTTCTGTTATATAATTGCCGAGTTCCTAATTAAAATCACTTTAATTAGCTCAATAAAATACAAACAGTAAAACATACGCCTGGTAATATTAGAACTTCACTGTTAAAATAAATTAAGAGACTTTCAAAGGTGAAATTATTTCAAAATGTTTACTTATGCAGAGTGAGGGGACTAGCTTATTGGTCATACTGTGTGCTTCGTAACCGAAGTTGAGAAACTAAATACCTGCTTAGTAAATAGATGGGTGATTTGAATACTTGTTCTCAGCTATTTCTTTCGCCATTTCTATTCTGGCTGTTGACGTCATGGAAAGATGAATATGTATTCACATCTGAACATGTTTTTTCCTGTTGGCTGCCGAGCCACCTACCAATATTAGCTTTGCAGGTAAATAAACACGGGTTTCGCACAAATATTCTTCCGCGTTTAATTTCAAAAATGAGGGTTGCTGATGAGTGTTCTTCCCTTAATATTCTTACTACCGTATTTACTTTTTCTAAAATATTGTGTTCTAAAATGTGGGATTTTCAAAAGACCCCACCGAAAACTGCTCAGCAAATCCCCGAATTCGTGGCTAAAATGTCAAGCGCCCTCTAGCGAACAAATTTTGACATCCCTTGTTTCTACTTCTACTAAAAGTCATACTATGGGTCATTTCAAAACAACGTTAATTTTGTTCACTTTCACTCTTTAAATACGCTTTACTTACATATTTAGTTTTGATGCAAATAACTTGATAACATGTATAAAAAAACTTAGCTTATTTATACAGATGAAAATTATGTATATAGACGATAATTATCTACAATTACTTAAAGGACAAGAAAAGGGGCACCTGAAGTAGGTTTCAGAAAAATCGCCTTAAAAATTATATTACTTTACAGTAATTTTATGCACATATCGTACTCGTGTTGAAAGGAATTTTCGTTTGTTTTCATTTTAAATCTCCCGCAATATTGTTCCGACAGCGAAATTACATGACGTCACTAAAACACGTAAATCAGGGGAAGAAAAGGTAATGTTAAATTATGACCCAAAAAAACTTTCCGTGCAAATCTATATTACTTTGCATTTCGCTTACCTGCTGGAAACACTTATGCAACTAGACTAATCATTTAAAATGTTTGTGCCAGTTGGTAAAATGTCGCTGACTCACCCTCCAGGGTGCGCCATTCACTAGCCAAAAACGTATTTTTAATCTTATTGACAAGATGCAGTAATTTAAAATTTTACTTAATTACCAACGTGTATGCTACGAATGCACTGATTATTTTTTCAAACTTTACTCAATGTTATGAAAACTTGTTTCAAACGACCTACCATTAAAATGGCTGCGCGGGAGTTTAAATTTACACGTTTTAACAGCGTTACGGCCGATGCAACCCATGCATACGAAAATGTAGTATGTAAGTGGCACAAAATTTGGAGACGAATTTTTCAAGCTTTATGTAAGTGGAGGGTTTTCTTGTGCTTTAACAGACAACTTTACGTCATTATTTAATCTGCCATGTTGTCCAGTGCCCAAATGAACCAAACCTTATTGCCAAATATAGGGTAGGCGACTTGATGACTTTTAATGGATCTGCTCTTTGACTTTATATTTACTTTATTAACACATTTATTAGGCTAATTATGTTTGTATATTTTTATTACATGTACACGTTCCTGAAACGTTATGAACAAAAATAAACTTGATTTCATTTGATACGATTTTGATTTGAATTGTGTTGCGTTGTGGCAATGTTGTTCATTATCTTACAAAAGGCTCATTATGTAACAATACAGCATTATGTAACAAATCATAAAATTCGTCGTTATGTGACCAGGGCCTATTTCAGCCTAGGCGAGGCCCGGGGAAGTGGGGCGTGTGAGGCCTCATCGGGGGTGGGCGAAGCGCCGGGGGGCGGGCGCCACCATGGTTGGCGCCCAGAAACTTTTTGAACTGCTAGAACGCCGGAGAAGCATTTTCGAAGAGGAAATATGGCGTTGTACAGTTGTTAAAGGAAAGAACAATTGAAAGGCTTTATTCTCAAGACCAGTCCTTAATACTTGTCAATACTGGCAAACGGCGCACGTGCGGCAAGAGAGAGAGAGAGAGGGAGAGAGAGAGAGAGAGAGAGAAGGGGGGAGAGAGGAGGCAGTATGTTTGCATAAAGCAAAAAAAATGTTACCTTGGCACGAGGCCCCCCTGGAGGGTGAGGCCCCGGGGAAGTATCTCCACTTACCCCCCCCCCTTGAAATAGGCCCTGTATGTGACATGTGACAAAAATTATGCGTTATGCAGCAAAATAATGCAAAGATGGATGATACCAGTCCTAACCACAGACCACGACCAACAGTGCATTAGTTTATTACATAATGCACCGTTCTTTAGATGCCGCTGCTGGTTTAGTGTTTTATATTAGACGATAAACGTAATGCTTACATTCCAGTCCCGCCACAATCATATGTAATAAACAGTTCCTGCTGTTGAGTGCTGGAACCTAGTTTAAAAAGTGCTAAGCTGCATAAAAAACCACCGTGATGACATTCGAAGTAAAAATAATGCCTGATAATAAAAAATTAATAATGGCCCAGATTATATCATTTAATGAAATTTGAGGTCTCTACTATTACTACACTGTTAGAACAGTATTAGCCATTACAGCAAAGTCCAACAAAGTACTTTGTTATTAGTAACAACTGCTTTACTTGAATCACAGATGTAATTGTACTTTCTAAGATGTACATAAATATTGATTTTTATAATATGAAAAAATTCTAATAACAACATTTAGAAACAATTAATCACAAGATCTATGATAACACAAAATTTTGCTAAATGCTATTCTCTACATTTATAACTTACAGCACCATCCTTAATTAAGCATAAAACATACATTTGTAACTTACAGCACCAGCCTTAGTTAAGCATAAAACATACATTTGTAACTTACAGCACCAGCCTTAGTTAAGCATAAAACATACATTTGTAACTTACAGCACCATCCTTAGTTAAGCATAAAACATACAGTACAGCAAAAATACAAGAGATGAAATACATCATCAGTAACACTGCTTTAAAACACCTGATACGTGATAGAGAAGCATTACCCAAGATTTGCTGAATCAATTACTATACTGAGAAAGGTTTATGTTTACTGCACATCTTAATGTTAATTTTTCTGCACCAAAAATCTGGTGCAAATCATATACACCCCCATGAAGGCGATACTAAATAAAACATTTTTGCACCATCTCTCTAGGAAATAACATTTACATGATTGATATACATGACGTACAGATAGGAAGAAATACAAACTACTAAACAGTTGACAAAAATTAAGCAAACTTGTCAAAAAGGGACAATTACAACTCTCACTGTAGCAAATAAGACTTAAGCAAGCTTGTCAAAAAGAGACAATTACAACTCTCACTGCAACAAATAAGACTTAAGCAAACTTGTCAAAAAGGGACAATTACAACTCTCACTGTAGCAAATAAGACTTAAGCAAGCTTGTCAAAAAGGGACAATTACAACTCTCACTGTAGCGAATAAGACTTAAGCAAACTTGTCAAAAAGGGACAATTACAACTCTCACTGTAGCAAATAAGACTTAAGCAAGCTTGTCAAAAGGGATAATTACAACTCCCACAGTAGAAAATAAGACTTAAGCAAGCTTGGCAAAAGGGGGCAATTACAACTCTCACTGTAGCAAATAAGACTTAAGCAAGCTTGTCAAAAAGGGATAATTACAACTCTCACAATAGCAAATAAGACTTAAGCAAGCTTGTCAAAAAGGGATAATTACAACTCTCACTGTAGCAAATAAGACTTAAGCAAGCTTGTCAAAAAGGGATAATTACAACTCTCACAGTAGCAAATAAGACTTAAGCAAGCTTGTCAAAAAGGGACAATTACAACTCTCACTGTAGCAAATAAGACTTAAGCAAGCTTGTCAAAAAGGGATAATTACAACTCTCACTGTAGCAAATAAGACTTAAGCAAGCTTGTCAAAAAGGGATAATTACAACTCTCACTGTAGCAAATAAGACTTAAGCAAGCTTGTCAAAAAGGGACAATTACAACTCTCACAGTAGCAAATAAGACTTAAGCAAGCTTGTCAAAAAGGGACAATTACAACTCTCACAGTAGCAAATAAGACTTAAGCAAACTTGTCAAAAAAGGAACAATTACAACTCTCACTGCAGCAAATAAGACTTAAGCAAACTTGTCAGAAAGAGACAAATACAACTCTCACTGTAACAAATAAGACTTAAGCAAACTTGTCAAAAAGAGACAAATACAACTCTCACTGTAACAAAGAAGACTTATGAAAGACGTTGGATTTTTCTCACTATTTCACCTTAGGTACTAGGCCACACGTAATTACGATAATCACACCTTTGGCATGTTTCTCAAAAATCTGACATTTAAGCCACTTTCATGCAGCTGTTACCCAATGAATAAATTCAGCTCAACACTTGTCTTATAGATTATGTAGTTTTCACCTATTCTCAAAGGCAGACAGTAACACGATTACTCAGACAGAGATACTGTGCATTAAATAGTACTACTTTACATCTCAAGTTTACAATTACCTGATCAACTTACTTCAAACTCAGGTTATAATTACATTTTTAAAATTATACGCTTTTAAACAGTGTAAGTATACACTGCTTCACGCTTTTAAACACTGGTCTGCTCCACATCTTTATCACAAAGTGGAACAAAAAAATCTTTGATGTACAATTTAACAACACTTGTCTTACATAAATGCTAAGCAAATAATTTTACACTATACATGATCATTCAAAAATTTAAATACAAATAAAGTGACACAATTTTTACAGTTAAGCAAGTCATTTTGTCTCTAAACGAACAAAGACACACATCATCACTTCTTAATGCAATCTGACTCATACATTCGAAAATCCAGATACAACAAAACTCTAAGTACTAAGATATGCTGAGAGTTTTTCTAACTTGTGACGGAAATCAGCTAGTACAGCTTGTTTCAGAATATCGAAACCAAAGATTTTGTATATTGTTCTTCGAAAAAACACAAGTTTCAACTAATCTATGTGCAATTATGGAGGTATGTGCACATTTGCACGTTACTAGAAACCTTTTATACCAGCACCCATGCTGGTGCACGTACTAACACTCATGCTGTGCACATACTAGCACCTATGCTGGTGCACGTACTAACACTCATGCTGTGCACATACTAGCACCCATGCTGGTGCACATACTAGCACCCATGCTGGTGCACATACTAGCACCCATGCTGGTGCACGTACTAACACTCATGCTGTGCACATACTAGCACCCATGCTGGTGCACGTACTAACACTCATGCTGTGCACATACTAGCACCTATGCTGGTGCACATACTAGCACCAATGCTGGTGCACATTCCAGCACCCATGCTAGTGCACATTCTAGCACTCATGCTAGTGCACATACTAGCACCTATGCTGGTGCACATACTAGCACCAATGCTGGTGCACATACTAGCACCCATGCTAGTGCACATTCTAGCACCCATGCTAGTGCACATACTAGCACCCATGCTAGTGCACATACTAGCACCCATGCTAGTGCACAGACAGATAAACAGCGTTTCCTCAGATAAACTATGCTCAACAGATACAATAAACTGATTAGAATTCAAGAACTGATCAGCTGGTTAACATTCACCACCAGGTGGCACTCACCAGCTGATAAAGGAACATTAAAAGGGAAAAAAATGGAAACGCTCATTATCAGGTGAGCAAAAAATATATAAGTTCAAAAATTAATGATGTATGCAATTAATAAAACCAAATTAATGACTTTCATTGACTACATCATGATTTTGTTCCTGCGAATAAAAAACTCCTCTAAATTTATTCAGTGGCATAGCTAGAGCTTGTGGCGCCCAAGGGGGCATTTGACATTGACCCCTTCTGTGGAAATTTCACAATTCCGGCATTTTTTAAACATGGTCGTACTAAATCAGTGACTAACAGGAGCGCTCCATAATCAGCTTTGGCTCCCAGGTGGCCCACGATCGTACAGCGGACACGGTGAAGTCTTTGATGGAAAGTTCTGGTGGGATGGGGTCCGCAGAGCAGATGCTCAGTTGTGCAGCTTTAAGCCCGGCCTTCACGGCTTCGTCGATACTTCTCTCCTCTAACATTGCCATGATTGTAGCTGATGCCATGCTATATAAGGTAAAATACAATTAGATGAGTGTAAATGATCTGAAAGAACACCAAATTGCCATGATTGTAGCAGGTGCCATGCTATATAAGGTAAAATACAATTAGATGAATGTAAATGATCTCGAAAGAACACCAAATTGCCATGATTGTAGCAGGTGCCATGCTATATAAGGTAAAATACAATTAGATGAACGTAAATGTCTCGAAAGAACACCAAATTGCCATGATTGTAGCAGGTGCCATGCTATATAAGGTAAAATACAATTAGATGAACGTAAATGATCTCGAAAGAACACCAAATTGCCATGATTGTAGCAGGTGCCATGCTATATAAGGTAAAATACAATTAGATGAACGTAAATGTCTCGAAAGAACACCAAATTGCCATGATTGTAGCAGATGCCATGCTATATAAGGTAAAATACAATTAGATGAACGTAAATGTCTCGAAAGAACACCAAATTGCCATGATTGTAGCAGATGCCATGCTATATAAGGTAAAATACAATTAGATGAACGTAAATGATCCGAAAGAACACCAAACATCCGATGATCTGAAGTTTATGATTAAAGCAAAACCGGACCCAATCTTAAACTGTAAATCAGAACAATCTATTCTTTAAAATATTGAAAGGAAACATACTATTTGTTCAAAAATGACTCACGTGAAAGAATTATTACCACACAAACACAATTTCACATTAGTGCCACTAGTTCTTCCCTTTTACATGCATTTTGCTATTTATATGGGCACTAGCGCCATTTTGGAATGCATTGCACAAAAAACAGGTGCTGTACCTCTCAGTTCAGATGTGTTAGTTTCTGACGAACTACACACGTTCGACAGCTCATGCGTGAGCTCAGCGGTTATTCTGAAATTTGCCTTTTTATCTTAAAACTTGACTAGTTTTAGTACAACACACTGAATAATTACCAGTAGCACTGTACTTCAATTTTCGCTTTCGCAAATACGTGCAACATGCTCGTGGAATATTTTTGCTGTAGAAAATTATGTTAGTTTATGATGTCATCAATAGTTGGGCTCGCCCACCATTAATTAAGATTTTAATCTATTATTTAATTATCAGAAACGCTTTTGCAGTATCATTGGTGTTAAAATGTATACTTGTTACTGGATTGGTAAATGGGGTAGTGTATGAAAAATCACCCTGTCTTCCTTCAAATGAGTTGTGCTGTTAACAAGAACAAGTACAAATGATGGTAACGCGGCCAATCTAAATCAGTTAAGAATCAAGATCAATTTCCTTTTACGAGATTTTGGTTCCATGCAATACTATAGAATCACAATACCAATGAATCACTCAAACTGCTTTAGGCTTTGTACAGATGACTGGTCTAAACTTGGCACTGCGCCAATAAATTTGCTTGAAAAACTGACAATTATGTAAACCACCAGGCAAACCAAACATGCTGAAGTTGAGCATTTACAATTTTACATGGCTACAGTAAATAAGAAACTAGAGATACTTGACGTACCAATCTCCGGCCCCAGATACGCTAACGATCTCATCAGGTTCCTGCTCAGGCAAGCAACGCTGATAATGATAAAATCTGATCACTTCTTTCTGCTCATCCTAAAACAGAGACATAATGTACTTAAAACAAGCACCTAAACATGTACCTAAAAAAATCTTTTTATCTATATTCGGTAAAGGATAGCAGACTAGGTGACTTTATAGTCTTTTCGCTACTTAGTTGTTTTTTTTTTTTGGTGGTGTGTTTTGTTTTTGTTCCTTTCTCTAGTTCCAGATGTATCTATACATTTTAACCATTCTTCAAAACTTATTAGAGATTCTTTTATTAATCATGTTTTATTGTAACACTATGAAGAGATAAATAAATTGAATCGAATTGAATTGAAAAAAAAGCTGTAAATCTACATTCTAAGTAGAACTTGACGTATGATTACGTGGCGTCAATAAAGGTATCAACACGTCGGCTAAGAAAACGACCAACTTTGATGTAAAATAATAATTTACACTTTTTATTTGCTTACTCACGCTTGTCGTTGAATCGACAGTTGATATCGATATATGAAATGTTATAATTTCACCAATAATTAGACAAACGGTGAAAAAATCGTACCGTGCGCACTCGCCTCTTGATCACCACAAAAAGAAGGGCGGGAAAAGTGGGCGGATGTAAACTTAAAAGAAGTTGAAACGCCAAAGTAATAAATTCAAACATCCACGACGAGCACGTATGGTATAGAAAACTCAGCCATAGATGTTAGAAAAGGACAAAAGAAATATTTCAACACTAATGGCTTCGCTCACAGTTACAATAAGTCAGTCTTCCTTTCTTACTGTTGGCACCAGCTTTCTGTCACTTGTTCCGTTACACTTATGTGTGTGCAGCCTGCCACAAACCAAAATTGCGTGAAACAAAATCACTCAAACTCTGCCGGAAAATCTAGTTGACAGTTCGAAATGTGTGTCAAAGTCTCTTGTTCTGAACTGCAACCGTAGCTTAATGCAGACATAGACATGGAACATTTATTTTCTCAAATTAGTTTAACATCAAAAGTTTTTTAAATATTAAGTAATTATAATCATGGAGCAGGGCAGGGAAGGACCATAGGGTCATCTAGTCTCCTGCCCTTTCTTATAAATAGGTTAATATATTAAAAATTAACGGTGATGCTGCAGATAACAAAAACATACGATACAGACAGACTTGTACACAATACAAAATGAAGTGTTTGACCTTACTTGCAGTGGTGTTAGCGGAAAGGCATTGTTCAAGTCGCCTCGCGTGATTATCAGGACGCCATGTTTGTCCAAAGTTAGGAACACTGTGTGGATATGTCGCATCAGTGGCTCACATACAATGCTACATTCATCTGCAATTTCTTCTATGGTCACTATGAAAAGTAAAATTAAAATTCATCATTGCAGCTTCACCTCTTAATAAAAGCATAATGTTCACTGAATACTACGGCCAAATCACGTTGAAAACACAGGTTCTCGCCTGATCACCGAAGTTAAGCAACGTAGAGCCTGGTTAGTGCTTGGATGGGTGACCGCCTAGGAATACCAGGTGCTGTAGGCTAGCGGGATGCCCACACTGTATCTCGACACTAGGCGGAGGAGCTGCACAAGCAGCCAACGACTAGAGGGCGGAGGAGGTCAAGTGACTCAACGGCCATGTGTAGAGGAGTAAACCTTCCAAATCAGGAGTGGAGCCCCGAAAGCGGACCAGTGCAGCATGTTCACTGACTCCGCCAGCTCCTGCAGCCAACCTGGTGCCAAACGTATCGCTCCGCTTTCCTTTCGACTACACCAGGGAGGAAGAGAGGGGGTTCCTGTTGTCTGGGCAACTCAAGCTCTCCATACACTAGTGGTTCCCAAAGTACGGGTAAATTACCCCCCGGGGGTAATATGGTTTTTTGGGGGGTAACGGGCACCCCTCTGAAAATTTTTAAAACTTCGCTCGGAATGCATTTTACGTAGTTTTCTTCTTGAAGAGACTGTCTCCGGCAGGCAACACTGTGTCATGGCGTCCATCATTCGCACGTTCCCACGATCTCTGGTGCGATCCTGGGGAGAAGTCAAAGTTCACGATTGTTTCTTTGGTTTCTTCTCTATCGACATTTCTGCACAGCCTTTAGAGTTTAGAGAAAGCTAGGCCCCTTTTACTATCTCTCTATCTTTTTGATACTAAGGAAAAGTAAAATATTACTTGCCTAATTTGATTCTCTCTTATTTCTTTTCCCAGAAAGGTGCTGTGAATGTGTGAACAAGGTTTTTCATCCATAATGAACATGAAAACAAAGAAAAGAAATAGGTTGGACGTGAAAAGCGATGCACGCGTTGCTTTGAGCCTGACAAAACCCAGGATTGAGAAACTGGCGTCCGAAAAACAGGCTCATCCGTCCCACTAACTGAGATTTTGTTGTTGTCATTCATTTGTTCTTGTTTTCGTTCGTTCGAGTAATAATTACTTGAACGAACCTGCTCACTCAGTAATGAGCAGGTTCAGTAATTGTAATTCTTGTTTTGGCAACAATACAACAACAACACCTGGAAATTTATTTATGTCACGAGCAAACATAAATAATTTTGCTTGCTTGTGGCATATATATGTGCTTACTTTTTGAGTTGGAGAAGTAGTACTAGGTGGGGAGTAATGGACACGACCAGATTTCCCCATTTGGGTAACGGTCCGAGAAAGTTTGGGAACCACTGCCATACACCTTGCCCAGGCGTGCGCCGTGGAGAGGCCATTCCAGTGGCTCAAGGATCGCACTGCTCAGCCACATTCGACGCTGCAGCTCCATCAATGTGATCAATAACTGACTCTCTTGGCGCACACTCCATTGTCTTCCGAGACAGAAGGATGCCGCCAACAACAAATGTTGACTGTGTAACTTACTGTTTATTCAAAAACACATTGCCAGGTATGAGCTGTACATAGTTTGGTTCTACATATTTAGAATTATTGACATAAATATCGCTATAGCGCAAAACTGGGTATGATTAGATAATTTTGCACACCAAGAACAATAACAAAACTATAATGCAAATTTTAAGCCAAAAATCCCAAGTAAGAGAAAAATCCCATGTGAATGCAACATCTGGCTGATGAATGGCTGTGTGAACCGGTTCAATATTTAGCTTCCTCTGCCATGCCGTCTCTGACTTTTTACCTCACAGAGCAAAAAAGCATCCACCATCAAAAATAGCTAAGACATTTCTGCATCCTATGGCCAATCTTAGAAACATAATAAGTCAGGTTCTGGTTTACCCCATAGATAGAGCTGAAGGAAAAGTGGGTATAAATAGTACACTAAATGTATCTATAGCTTTAAGCTAAATTTAGAGAAGTATCACTTAGAGAAGTGCATAGGGAAGCAATAGCAGGTTTAGCACAGCACAAGTTATTTATGGGAAGTAAGAGTAAGCAAATATTTCACATAGTTAAAAGTACTTGTATACTGACACAAAACCAATATTTGCTATGCGAGCACATATATGTTTAAAAAATAAATAGTTAAAAGTACTTGTATACTGACACAAAACCAATATTTGCTATGCGAGCACATATATGTTTAAAAAATAAATAGTTAAAAGTACTTGTATACTGACACAAAACCAATATTTGCTATGTGAGCACATATATATATAAAAATAAATAGTTAAAAGTACTTGTATACTGACACAAAACCAATATTTGCTATGCGAGCACATATATGTTTAAAAAATAAATATATCTACATGGGGACCTTTGGGCTCTGCCTAAGATTTCTTCACTCGAACAAGTTCACATTGTTTGATTGACACATCATGTTTTGCATTTGTTTACTGTGAGATTTTTTTTATAAATTTTTTCCATGCTTGTTATTAAGAATTATTATTACTATTACTGTTACTATTATTAAGAATTGCTATTACTGTTACTGTTATTAAGAATTATTATTACTGTTACTGTTATTAAGAATTACTATTACTGTTACTGTTATTAAGAATTATTATTACTATTACTGTTATTAAGAATTACTATTACTGTTACTGTTATTAAGAATTATTATTACTATTACTGTTACTGTTATTAAGAATTACTATTACTGTTACTGTTATTAAGAATTATTATTACTGTTACTGTTATTAAGAATTACTATTACTGTTACTGTTATTAAGAATTATTATTACTGTTACTGTTATTAAGAATTATTATTACTGTTACTGTTATTAAGAATTACTATTACTGTTACTGTTATTAAGAATTATTATTACTGTTACTGTTATTAAGAATTATTATTACTGTTACTGTTACTGTTATTAAGAATTACTATTACTGTTACTGTTATTAAGAATTATTATTACTGTTACTGTTACTGTTATTAAGAATTATTATTACTATTACTGTTACTGTTATTAAGAATTATTATTACTGTTACTGTTATTAAGAATTATTATTACTGTTACTGTTATTAGGAATTATTATTACATTAAAATGACACATGATTTTGCTGAGCTCATAAGAGGCAAGTTATAAATGCAAAACGTATTTACTTGAATCCACAGGTTGCTCGGAAGATGGTATTCCGAGGCAGTTTCCTATCTGTCTCAACTCCCGTAAGTTTGGCGACGTGTAGGTCAGCATCTTCCATATTTTTGTTTTCTGACTCTTTTCAAACGGTTTTCGTGCTTTTAGTGTGTCAGCTGGCTCAAACCAAACTAAAGCAAAAAAAATAAAGAAAATAAAAAATAATAACCGCAGGATTTAGAAAATAGATCAAACCGCGTTTAGATCAGACTATAACACTGGACAAGTTTTCAAACCATAGAGTAATTTGTTTTAAATTATAATTCCTAAGTTAGACTATATGGATTTATAATTTTAATATATTGCACTACAGGGCTGTGGTGAAATGAAATGTAATGCTGGCAGGGGAATACAGTAGACTTCTCAGGTGTGTATGTGAACGTGGCTTTATCTAGCACAGACTCGTATTCTGACCTTGTATTAATAAAAGCCACTAGTCACGTGCACACCTGAGCTTATAAAAAGGGAAGGTCTGCTGTAGACCCTTGTCAGTGGTCGTGTCTTTCGTTGCAGCTCTGTTCACATTTCACAGGCTCTGCCGCAAACTCCGTCCTTTTAAGTCAGCTGTTTGTTCCTTATTGGGGGTGTGATATGTAGTAATAAATTGTCATTTCGACTCTATTATTCGGGTGGGCCACAGTGCCATCCGTCCTGCCTCCGTTAAAAGCGGACAGCAGTCCAATATATATATATATATATACATATATGTATACATATATAGAAATTTTTTGCTAAGTTATATGACATCAGTCAAGAGACCTTACACAATTATTTATTTGTATTGTAATTTGTTGCTGTACATTTGTATATATTCTTATTACAATAAATTATTATATTCTGCAGTTTTCAAATGGAAATGAACCAATCGACACTTTCAAACTGATACAAAATGTTGCCAAGAAAGTGCATGTTGTAATGATAAAGCTGTTTACCAGTGCTGCCAATGCATGGGGTTAGCTGCGCCGCAGTGCAAGAAAATATACAGGCACGTATAAGCAGCTGGTGCCATCTGTAGTAGAAAAAGTAAAATGATTTATCAAGAATAACTGTCACAGGCGTAACCTGGATAGTGTGATATGCAGAAATTCCAAAAATTTTGTTAAGTAAGTAAGTAAGCAAGTTTATTGCAAGTAAGTTTATTAGTTTATCGCCATTTTTAAAATAGCAAAATACATAGCTAAGAGATTTATAAATCTGTGCAACATACAATAATATTACAAAGTACAAAGTAATTATTGATTAGTGGTGAAAGGTGGCGAAAGAACTATAAGTTATCGAGGTCAGCCACCCTCTCAGAATTGTTACTAATATAATTAATTAATTAATGTGCATGTATCAGGTAATTAAAATTTATCAGATTTTGCATTTAAGACGAATGCAAACCATAAGCGACATTTAAGAGACAAACCACAAGCTTAAAAAGCATGTCAGGTCTTTTTTAGTACAAATTGCTACTGAAAATGTGCAAAACCATGAAAGAACATTTTCAGAGATTTAACCACAGTCACAGGTTTAGATTGAAAAGTTCACTGATGTTATCATAAGTCAGTAACAACATTACGTTTCGCCAGTTAAGAAAAACTTACCCAAATAATAAAACCAGTTGAAAACCACACAGTGGATAAATATTGACCAAGTCAGAAACAATAATGTAATATCTGGCAGGCTCTGGTACGTAACACAAGAAATTTCTTTGAGATGAAGAAAATAGGGAAAGAAAAAAGCAGAAAGGAAAGAAGAAGTGAAAGAAAAGCGGAAGTGTGAGTGCTAAGGGAAGCAGAGGGAGAGGGGGGAAAGACAAAGACATGGCGACAGAGAGAGAGAGAGAGAGAGAGGGAGGGAGGGGAGAGAGAGTGAGAGAGAGAGATGGAGAGAGAGAGAGAGAGACAGGAGAGAGATTGAGAGAGAGAGAGAGAGAGAGAGAGAGAGAGAGAGAGAGAGAGAGAGAGAGAGAGAGAGAGAGAGAGAGAGAGAGAGAGAGAGAGAGAGAGAGACAGAGAGAGAGAGAGAGAGAGAGAGAGAGAGAGAGAGAGAAGCCAACTTCTTTAAGTAAAGGGGTCTTCAGTAAGGTCAAGTTCACACTGCCATAGCAAACATTATTTGTGTTTACTTCGTAGCAACAACACCGTGGCGTTAACGATCCTCGCGAGCCTCAGCCACGCCGCAGCGACCGCCTAATATGTAGAACAGCTCTCTAAGCCTCGTTTTACCTGCCGTTTTAGCTCTCGCCTGGTGAAGAGGAGAGGAGTCGGGCAGTAGCGAAGAAAGCTGCTGGCGGCATGGCGAGAATTCTACAATACTAGTGGACTACAGCAGCAGTTTATGAACAATGAGCAGCGACGCATAGACGACCAAGTACCTCAAGAACCTTTAGCAAGCTGATGCAGTATGACAGCAGACAGGTATGGTTATTTTTAATCACAGGTAAAGCAGATGCTACACGTGAGTGAATGATACTAGTGTGCTAGGTGCAATACACAAGAATGTCTAGGAACGGCATTAAACCAAGAGAACCATACACAGACACTAGTTTGGAAGTTTACAAAAGGTACAAATATTGTTATAATTGTGTATTTATAACAATTAAGTGACAAAATCATTTAGAAAATTGTGTCTCTACACGTAATGTGCAGTTAATTAACGCATGCGCTGTGTCATAAATATTATTCCTGTATATGGATTGTCGATCTCCAAAAATGCGCATTATTTCAGTTTAAACATAATTTATTTAGGATTGGATCAGACGGTTTGAACAACAAGATTTAGGATCCTCACCACAACAGACTTTAACACTATTTACAAGAACATTTACAGGTAGAATAAACTATAACTACACAAGCTGACAAGTTTTACTACAAGATTACATTAGACATTAGTAGAAAATGATGGTTAGGAAATATTAATGTACGAATATTTAAGACTGATGCATTTTATATCAGATAGAAACTACTGGAAGCGTTTAGTACGTAATATAAAGTCATGTATGCATTGGAATATTTTACAGTTAGCAACACAGTTAAATTCATCTTTTCCGAATAATAACAACTTCAACAGATCATTATTTCCTAAGGCAGCTATATTAAGGTTTATTATTTTAACTGCAGAAAATGTGTGGCGTTTAGAAGTATGCATTTGAGTATGAAATGTATGAAATTTTTGAATTGGCACAAGTAATATTGTGCAGAAAAGCAAAACAGCAATACAAATATCTCCTTATTTAAAAATTAACGACACAAAATTACTTTTACAGTTGCTAATTAAATTTTCAGCATTTAAACTTTTCCAAAACTATTTAAATGTAGAAAATTCAAATGAATGTTTTATTTCGTTAGAATAAGATGCTGAGAAAATTCAACCACTGAAATGAATTATTATGCAAATAACTGATTTTAAATGGTATAGTTTGATCAATTCACTAACATTTCTTGAAAACTCAGTTTGAATGTGGCTCAGCATCTAGAACAAAATGTATTAAATTCTCAAAAATACTATCAACTCACCACTAAAACAAAGTGATTCCAATATTTTGTTTTGAGTGGCAATACTTGGTACATGAAATGTTGATGCCCATGGTGATATGGCACAATGGCATCTTCTTAAGTTCAAACTATGGAAACCATCATGTCAAATGACATTGGAGTTCTGACAACAAGTTGAGTTATACTACTTGTGTCTCATATCTTCTTTAACAAGATTCCTGTTTCTAACTGCACATTCACAAAATATAACAGCTTCGCAATGCAGGATCTTGTAGATGTACTCCAACCCTTTGGTACCCTCAGCTTATTATTTCAGGTGAATCACTCAACTCTTTGGTAACCTCAGCTTATTATTTCAGGTGAATCACTCAGCTGTACCCTCAACTTATTATTTCAGGTGAATCACTCAACCCTTTGGTAACCTCAGCTTATTATTTCAGGTGAATCACTTAACTCTTTGGTACCCTCAGCTTATTATTTCAGGTGAATCACTCAACTCTTTGGTACCCTCAGCTTATTGATGTCAGGTGGATCACTCAGCTGTACCCTCAGCTTATTATTTCAGGTGAATCACTATTGAAATTACAATTTTGCTAGAGTAAGTGATCACTCTTATCTGATTTTTCAGTGAAAAACGACAAGGCATCAAACCAACAACGAAACCGGTGGACATCGCTGCCCACCAGAAGGCGTTTGCTCTTGCACCGGACAGACGAGCGCATTGTTCCCTCATTATCGGTGTGATGGTCACTGCACTAGGAGCCATGGCTAACCTTGTTGGGTTTTCTACGCCATATTGGGTGGACATTAACAAGAAGTATGCCTACAGTTACACACGGTTGAATCTACAATCAGCAGGACTGTGGCGAGTAAGTGATAGATGTCATGTTACTCATTACTCATGGAGTCTATTGTAATTTATGATTGCATCAGAATTTGATGGACTCTGTCTGGGTACAATATAGCGAAGATGTCTTGCTACTACTTACATCACGAACATTATCAGCAGTTTCATGTTTGATTTATCATTTAACTCTCTTCTTCTTCTTCTTCCCAGGTTTTCCCTGTGCGGGGTCGCCGTTGTGGATGAGTCTTCTCCACGCATTCCTGTTGTTCACCATCTCTTCATTTATGTCTTCAATTCCCACAAGATCTTCACCGACTCTTCTTTTCAGGTGTCCATACCATCGCAATCTTGCGAGGCTTCCACTACTTTTACTGTTCCTCTGATATTATTATTTCTAATTTTATCTCTTCTTGTTATTCCCACCATCCATCTCAACATCCTCATCTCCATCACACCCATTTCCTTCTCTTCGGTCTTCTTTAGAGAAGCTGCTTCCTGCCCATATATTAGAGCGGGTCTGACCACTTCTTTGTGGACTTTACCTTTAAGTCTCACCGACTCATTCATATAAGTTTTTGGAGCAGTTTTTACAGGCGGATGCCCTTCCTGACCCTAACCCTCCCTATTTATCCGGGCTTGGGCCGGCACTGTGTTGGGCTGGCTTGCCCCCCCCCCCCCAGTGGCTAGGTTTTATCATTTAACTCTCTAAGACAAATAATTATAAATTTGAAACAAAAAACGGTAAATGTTTTTAAACTAAATTCCACTAGAATGATTTGAGCTGGTATGAAATAAGCAAGAAAGACAAAATCATTTTCATACCTGATGGCAATGATCAATAAATAAACTATAAGTAATTACTCAAGAACAGTAATTACCCACTTCCCAATTTCCCACGCTAATGCAGCAGTCATACCACAATCCTGGTACAGATTATGCAAAACAAGGCATCATTGATAAATCTTTAGAGCTGATGTCAACATAGCACAATCTATTATCTTTCTTTCTACCATTTCCACTAACACATCCTTCTACCCTTCCTGTGCGATCTAACCTTTCTCCCAGTTCTTTTTTTTTTTGTTCACTCATCCATTCTTTTTTTATCGGGTTCACATGACAGTGGGCTTATACAAGCCTTTGCTTCTCTAGCCCACTGCAGTACAATTATTCTTTTATGATAACGATAGTGTATGAAACATAACAATTTAATACAGTATGATGTAATAATTTTGATGTCACTGTGTGCTTAATGTCATTATATTGTACTGAATGTACTGATAATAATAATAATAAATAAAATAAAATAAAAAAGTGAGGTACAGAATAGTCAAATGATTAACTATAATTTTTTGCAGATTTGCATGAGAAGTTACGTTCATCCCCGGTATCCAGAGCTAAGATTTCAAGGGTGTGAATGGGTGTTCAGTAGAGTGTTTAAGCATCTACGTGATATCTTAATGCCAGGTATGTGAATAAAACAACTTTGTATAAAATTAGTTTATGCAAATCAAGAAATTTACACCCCTCAACTGAATTCCAATTAATGAAGGCAACAGTGTATAATGTCTTGCGTTGTTAGATGCCTGCAGTAATGTTCAGTAATGGGTATATGGTTGTGGTTACTCGCGTGTGAAGTATAAAGGGTGATCTATTTCACTGCGGTGCTTTCGTTGCTCTATTTCTAGTTCCAGGGATGAGGATGACAAATTTCAAAAAACTCTGAAACAGGCCGGGGGTTTGGGGGCCACCTAGGCCCTCAATGGGGTTGAAATTGCAATTTTGTGACCATAGAGAGCCTCTGAGTGGAATTAAACCATCAATTACCTTGTTTCATGCATAACTTAAAATACCCAACTATCAAAGATACATGATACCTAATTGTCTCAAAAACGCCTAAGTACTGGCCACTATGCAAAAGTATATAAAAACTGTCTGCAATTGACTCAAATAACTCTGCACAATTGATTCTAAATTTTTATACATAGAGACATACACGTGGTTACACTGATGTAAACAAAGTGACGGCCTGCCAACTAGCGGTCAGTTTGTAAAATAATGTACTAGGTCCGTAAAAATTTTCTCAACGAATTTACGCGATTTACAAAAATGGCACTACTGGTCTTCCAAAAACTGGGAATTCGGTGTATCCGCGGGAAATTCTCATCCCTGTAGTTCATGTTCTATGTTAATGAATTGCTTAAAGAGATAGGTGGAAGTGTTTGTACGTTTTATTTGTGACCAAACCGTGCACACACGAGTTGTTGTATTCTGGAGTAGTTAAACATGTCATGAGAAAATCAATAATGCTCGATTATTATCATTTCAGAGTGGTATGTTGCCATTCAACTCTGCATGACGTTTGGAATGATAATTATGAACTTATTACTGCCACTTATTATTGTCTTGTGGGTTACAAGATGCAGAGACAAGAGGTTCGCACTGGAGAGACTCATTCGAACAGTTGCCATCCTAATGCTTCTAGCAGGTAAGCAGCCACAAGCAGATGTGGGAAAAAGATCTTACAAACACGGTTCCCCACCAGTCTGAGAAATGTTGACCCTGGAAGTTTCCAATTGATTCATTAGTGAGTAGGTACAAGAGTCGCAGCTGACGTAGCCCAACTGATTATAGCAAAGTGGCATGGTACAAATGACTGGCAACAATATTGCTTTTCATGTTGTGAAAGTCATGTTTAAGTTTGTAGATGAATCACTTTGTCGAAAATGAATAAACAACTGTACTACATATCTGTACAAAACTGAAAAGCGTTTATTAGACTATACACACATATGTAGAATGACTGCTACACTGAACACTGAGAACAAGAGTGTCCTGCACTGATCACTGAGAGTTAGACAGTAAGTAACATGAGTATCACGACTGCTGCACTGCACTGAGAGTGTGAGTTAGACAGGTGTGTAGCACGACTAGCATGACTTCTGCACTGCATTGAGAGTGAGACAGAGAGTGGCTAGAAGTAGAATCCAGTCAGTATATATAGGTAGAGGTAATTATGCCAAATTGGCTTCACAAAAACCATTACTGTAAAATGGGGAGGGATCCAGTGAGTATGCATATTCACTGGACCGTACAATTATACTAGGGGTGAGTTTGGCTAGTAAAATGTAGAGGGATTAGTTAATAGATGGCAGCACCTAAAAATATACAGTTACAACTTCCACACATGCAGTGTGGCATGTTGCAGACTTACACCCCACATGTGCTAACATTGATGGTAGTGGCGGGACTGGAATCTAGCTAATTGATCAAGAATAATCCACCTTACTAGATATCAGTAAGTTCAGATGTGGGACGTGTACATGTACTTCACCACCAACAGAAGTTAGGACACTACAACAGATGAAAGTGTCCTGAGCCAAGTATTGTCACCCACATACCAGACATGACCACTGAGTTGTCTTAGACAGCAGCCCAACTGATTTCTAATCAATAGCTACCCTTAGCAATTGACAAGGCTGGCAATGATCTTGTTTTTTGAGGAGTATGGCACACAGGGTAAAGAACTATTAACCTTGATGGCCTCAGGACAAAAACCTGGCTAATTTATGAAAAGTGAAATACTAGCAAGGTATCTAGCCACATTTGGGTCGACTTAAGAGAAAGAAGAAATCATGATAGTATGACAATGAAATATCTCAGAACAACAGAAATGGGTGACGACTGAATTATTATTATTCCAGTTTTCACTGATCTGCCCATCTAGTGTCCGGCATCGTGGCTTACCTACGTAGCCAAGCACATGCAGTGCCAGCTGAACTATTTCATTTGCCTTAGATGAGGTGAAAAATGTAAAGCTGTTATAAATCTTGTTTAGTCCTAAACATTCCGTGCCCAGTGCTTGACTAGTATGTTCTGATGCTAGCAAATGATGATGCATTTTCATTCAAGATTGACTAAGATGGCATACTGCTTTGTTTTGAGCTTTAAAACTCTGATAATTTCTCCAAATACACACGTGTGCCATCACTTGAAAACAATGAAATGATTAAAAAACCATGAATTGAAAGATGCATAAAATCAACACATGTAGGGTCTTCAACATTAGCATTTTGCAGAGAAATTGTCCTAAGGATGAGACTTCTTAATCACAATGACATGTGACTAGCAAAACAGTTCAGCAAATCAACCATGTTTATCTAATACAGATTTTAAGAAATCTTAAAAGTGAAATCTTTTCTAATTATACAGAATAAATCAATTTGATTAATTACACTGCTGTCCCTGTCGGAATCCATTGCGTTGCTGGTTATGTCAATTTTTACATTTCTATAGTTCACGTTACTTCACACAGATACCATCACATCTTTCTCCTTCTTTCTATTCTCTATTAACCTTTCTTTTCTACTGCTTTACTGCTCTTTTCTATTACACTCAGTCCACATTCATTTGGGGTGCTCTAAACAAGTAATTACTTCTTGAGTACCCCACGGGTCATTTGCGGCTTGGCATCTTGTGTACATAATAATAAATATGTTATTAAACACGTAATGATCGTTGTGGATATATTTAATAAATAAATAAATAAATAATCTGTATTGCATACACATATAGCAGCGAATCAGCCTTAATACAAATTAGTAATACTGTATAATATAGATACACTATTACAAACATTCGCTTGATAAAAACGTATTTTGATTTTATAACCACACCTATTCTCATTGTTATAAATAATAACTTTACATACTTTTATTTTAGTTGCATTCAATGTGATTGCACTAGCAATATATGTCGTCAAATGGAAAGATGCAAATTGGATGGACCATCCTCAATTGCACAAATTATCCTGGTCATTCATGCTTTCAGCAGCGGGAACTTTCCTGATTTTTTGTGGAGAGGTAATTACTTCTTGGTAATTACTTTATTCACTTGCGTAAAAGAAATGTAACCAAATACTTTATTTTAATGACAAGGAATGCAACTTTAATTCATTCTTTATGCAAATCAACTGAGTTACAGTAATGAGAGATCAGCTATGATTTATATAGGATCAGCTTGCTTGTCAAAACTACAATTTAAACTGTGTTGATTTCTTCTCTGACTGTTTTAATCTTATATTTGATTTGGCTATGTATCTAAGGTCCAGGTTCCTCAAAAAATGCACACGTGTAATATAGATCCTACTTGTTCCAATATTAAAACAGATACCCAGACCTTCTGAAAAATACATACATTGATTGCAGATAATTGTTTCCATAAATTACCAATCTCAATTCAGCTGATTTTAAAAACACTGACCTTGTTACGCCTCATTATGCTCTAGCCAATTAAACACGTTCGATTATATAATTCTGTGTTATTTTGTTCATTATATTTTTGTAATTTATTTTTTTTATTTATTATTATTATTATCACATTCAGTACAATATAATGACATTAAGCACACAGTGACATCAAAATTATTACGTCATACTGTATTAAATTGTTATGTTTCATACACTATCGTTATCATAAAAGAATAATTGTAATGCAGTGGGCTAGAGAAGCAAAGGCTTGTATAAGCCCAGTGTCATGTGAACCAGATAAAAAAAGAATGGATGAGTGAACAAAAAAAGAACTGGGAGAAAGGTTAGATCACACAGGAAGGGTAGAAGGATGTGTTGGTGGAAATGGTAGGAAGAAAGATAATAGATTGTGCTATGTTGACATCAGCTCTAAAGATTTATCAATGATGCCTTGTTTTGCATAATCTGTACCAGGATTGTGGATTGTGTAATCAGTAAATAAGACATAATATTTGTCATGCATGTTACAGTAAATTATTAACACACTGCACTTCCACATTCAATACAACTTTAATTCTTTACCCTTACACAGAAGTATACAACTTCGTACTTTTTTTGTAGATATGTATGTTATTCATGCTGTCGTCAGTTCGCAAACATCGGAAAAAAGCATACAAGGCCATCCCACCCAGACAATCTCATCGACCGGGATATCAGCAGGATGACTTTGCCCACGTGCACTTCTTTGAGGGTGTGCAAGAACATCAGCCCGTCACTTGGGACGACATACATACTGATGTATGAAATCAAAATGGCGACTAGTTTGGATAATCAAATTGTATGACAGTTCTGCTTTCAGTTCAATACCTCTGCAGCTATTTCATTCCTGAGAACTTTAGCATTATCAAAGAGTGCATTTGCCAAGGTATTTGCTAATTTATTCGCGGTTTCTATTTCATTCTTTGGAATCTTCAAATCTTTGACAATATAACTTTACTTTTCTCTCTTAGGCTGTTAATAATTCCACTTTGACTTTTGCTTGAAGTATTTTACTCATTATTTCTGATATTATTTAAATCTTATCAAAGGATGTATTCCTGGTGTATTAGTTAAACAAAATCTCTGTTAGGTGTTTTATACAGAATCACCACTTTCATTTTTTACCTGTTTTAGACTGTAAATGTGGATGTTTAATTTGTACCTAAGAGAATGTTAAAACTGAGGGGAAGATATATTTTGTATATAGGATTGCTATTGTGATAGTGTCTAGTTAGACAATGTAAATTTGTACATCTTTTTCAATAAATATGACAATAAGAAAAAATACACGAAGCCATGACATTACTTTTTTTAGAATTCGTACTTTTTACTGTAATTTTACTTAATGAACTAAACAATTAATTCCAAACTTTAAAAGTGAAAACAGATCTGAAAAAAACTTATGATTACAGTTGGAAAACAACAGATAAATGGGCCAAAGTTTACTAAATACCACGTCTTTGAACAGCGGAACCACAAGCTAATTTAGCTAATATTTCGGTACAGTACGTGCCAGAGTCCGGCATTGAAAGGCAGGGTTTACTAAACAGGATGTTTGTTACGTGACTGGAACCTGGGTCACTATGAACATGAGCCACTGAACTGGCAGAAGTATCTCAATCATGTTCATATGTGAAGCATCCTCCCACTACAAGATCAACAGCTAAGATTTAAGAATGGTACGGCCCACAACAAGTATCGAAACCAGGTGGCCACAAGCCACTTGCATGAAAGCAAGATGGCCTATCCACTCAGCCATGAATCCGCAACATGTTTATTGATATCCTTACTTGTTATTTCTGTACCGGTCACTTTGATATGTGCATACCTGTCTTTTTGTTAATATTGTGACTTTCCATTTCTGTTAAGTGCAGGCCTTAGATGTGTTATCAGTGTTTAGATGTGTGTGCAAACCTCAAAAAAATTTTCAAATGAGTCTAAGTGTGTCTGCACATTTTCAGACATGCTCAAAAGAAACGCAGACTTCAAGAAAGTGCAGTCTTAGTTCACAAACCTCCAAGAGTTATTCTTTTTAATTAATCCACAACAAAAAATACACGCTGTAATAATTTAGAATGTAATAATAAAATAACGTTAATGAGTAAATGCTAACTTTGTCCTTGCCTTAACAACAACAAAAAAAAATATACGGAACTTTTACAGAACTGAAAAACAGTATTTGAACATGTGGCTAGAAAACGTAAGGAACACATTTCAGAACAACATCTACAAGAAATGAGAACAACAAAGTGACTGTAAAAATGAAGTTTACTTTTTTCACGAGAATTGTTATTATTACTGAATTCACACAAAAAATGTATCTGTATAGTGTATCAAAGGTGTAACTAATACATTCTACTGAATCATTTTTCCATTAACAGCTAGCAGAGATACACATGTGTCTTACCAGACTGTTGTGCATGTTACAAATGTTAGATCCCAGTAATCTGATGGTGTTTCACTCATACATGCATACATAAAGTCAGACACCACCCAGATATTACAGCGAAATCTTATTATTTTATATTTCGTTTTATTACATCTTTGGACGAATGACATAAAAGGAAATCAGAAAGAAAGCCAACTGTGATTACGAGTGAAACACTCGAATCACTTCGGATATCTCCTTTCGACATATGGGACAACAGTCACGTCGATGTAGAAGAAGCTGACCACAATCAATGCAGGTGCACATGTGATGACATGGACGCAGGACGCAGTTCCGAGGACTGTCCATGCAGATGGCACAGTCTTGCTCATCAGGCTGATGTTCAGTGTCAAAGTCGCTGTCATCAGCAGCAACATTTCCCCGATGTGCCAGTTGTGGTATCAATCTGTCAACAACCGTATATCCCAGATGACGTTGGTTTTTCAAACGAGTTAGGTAATCTTGTTTTCTCGTTTCCCGTTGCTCCTCATCAAGGATCAAAGGAACGGGTCCCGATCTCAAGAACAATGTTTTCCCCATTCGCTCCATGAAGTTTTTAACCTTTTGTACAGTGACAGTGTTGGTGTATGCAGTAGTTGTCATTTCAACCTCGGGTATGCAGTGGACTGGAAAGAGAAATCTGAGGCCCAGGGCTCTTTCTTTGTTGACCATCTCCTGTACAATAGCATCAACGTCAATATTTAATGTATTTGTTGCTACGATTGCATCAGGTTTGCAGAAATGCGAAATGCGTTCAAACAATTCCTGTTTCACCTGAAGGTTATCTACGACAGCTTCGAACACAAAGTCCACATCGTGGACGGCATCCTCCAGTCGACTCAGGCAAATAACTCGACCGGGATAGTTCGGCTGCAGGAGAATTCCGTCTTGTTTCAGCTCCTGTTTGTCCTCCTCTACTCGTGCTGGGACAGAGTTGAGGACCTGGGAGCTCCTATCATGGAGCTTTACCGTATGTCCGTGGTAGGCCAGATTGCCTGCAATTTTCACGCCTAGAAGGCCACCACCAAGAACTGCAACTTTTACCATTGTAAACCTTTGATATCTACTATGTTAACTGCATCACAATAAAACGTATTTTGAACCACAATATTATATTCCTGGTTATTAAAAAATTTGCTGTTTTATTCATGAAAGAAGCCAACGTCGTGGTTTTCGCTATACAGTAAAACCAGCTACATGATTTGATCAATAAAACCCTGCATAAGCAAGTCAGAATAACTGCGCGCATGCAAGCAGCATCCTCATACCCACCACCCCTCGCAGGTAAGGCACAAATGGAACGGTCCTTCACGCACAGTTGTTCTGCACCTGTACACAACGTACTTGCACGATGCTAAGATCCACGCTACAGCATCACCGGTAATCGAGTCTTGTGATGCGATTCGAGCACCACACCTTGGCCGTTTTATAACCGCTGAAATTCCTCTTGATGAACTGAAGAACATAGCAAGAGTGACAGGGACTTTGAGAGGATAAAATAAAGATGGTGTCGAAAGTCGACGACAGGCCGTTGCCACTGTTCGTGTTTGTTGGCAGTTGTCTGGTTTTCTTCGCTAGTATTCTGATTCTCATATCGTTCTGTAGTCCAAACTGGGTGGAACGAGATAAGCGAACGCTGAACGAGTTCGTGAAGATTGGACTGTGGGAGGTTTGCTTCGACAACTACAGGCACCCAAAGTACCAGTACGACAGAATTTTCACGGGGTGTAAATGGATTTTCCACAGAGACATGTACATCATTAGAAAGTACTTAGAACCAGGTATGTTCATTTATATAATGTTCACTTGCTGTTGTTGTATTTTTGTTTTTTGTATTTATGGACGTTTATGTATTTTTTAATAGTTGTGTTCTGCTGTCATTAGCGTCTTTTTGTTTACTGTCTTTCTGAGAAGGGTGGTTGACTCGATAACCTTTGCTTTGTCGCCACCCTTTCTCCCATGTTCGTTTGTAAAATTGTGTATTTTATTGTCAAATTATTGTAAATTTATGGAGAAAAATAAAAAAGTTACTCATTTACTTATTTATACAAACAAAACTGTGCTTAGTTTCAATCGACAATCTAAGGATTTATCGGTTTACCACAAGCTTTGCATAAGCCTATCCTTTGTGTGCTTTGTATGCTAGCCGTCAGTGACCATGCAAACTGTTAAATCGCCATTTTTGGGGGAAACAGCTACTCGAGCCTACATACATCTTGCACTAAGATTTTACTAGTGTATAAACTATGCCAGCTGCATCACTGTGTTATAGTTTAACACTAGCAGTAATCTTCATTAGGCAATAGGCCCAATTAGAAATTAAGAGTTAATTGACTATACTACAGTGGTGCTGCAATGGCTGTATATTAAAAGCCAGATGCAAGTACTTGTTTAAAAGATTTAGGTGTATCCATTGCCTCCACGGAACACTGAACTGCTTTTTCTGTGTTGTGCTGTTTGTTGCTATTTTATAAGTTAACTTGTATAATAGTGTAGGCTTTGTGGCACATTTTGTGGAGGTCTATTATTGGTCATAAGCTGCTTAATCTTTTTTTATACAGTTTGTAAAATATATTGTCATATCAGTCCTAATAGCCTCATACTAAATTATGTTGTTGTTATCTGTCCTGTATTTAGTGTAAAAGGTGATAAATAAATGACTTACTTACTTACTTACCCATGCAGTGATTACCAACTTACATTTAGTATTGTGAAACACAAAGTTTTACTGAGAGCAAAACATCAGGTACACATATATAAGTTAATAATAATAATAATAATAATAATAATCTTTATTTAAAGTCGGCTTTAGGGTCAACAATTAACATTAGCTCAAAGAGCTATTATCGCCGACTGTGAATAACAACCTACAACTACATAACAGAGACTATTATTACCCCACTTTTACCCTTAATACCACGCATCAGGTAGGGCAACAGCAGGTACCACTTTTAAAGTCTTTGGTATGACTCGGCCACTGGTTCGAACTCACGACCTCCCAGGTGGAAAGCAGATGCATTACCACTAGACTAAACCGTCTGGTCTGAACTTTCTTCTCTAGTAAAGTGCTCACTGAGCACTTAGATGAGAATAAAATGTAAATGTTGGCGCATGTGCTTAGGCAGCAAATTTGAAAAAGGAACCCAACAATCACTAGTGAGACGAGAACCTCTTGCCACTATGGTGTACCTCCATAATGAAAACATGAAAACTCGCATTATTTACCTGCTATGGTTACTCAGTGCATTCCTGCAAAGTGCTTACATTTGCTACACAGGCAGCAACAAGTTTAAACTGAAACCACAGCAAATTCACTGTCTCTATCTGGGTCAGTTTTCAAAAGTGTCAACAGCCTATAATTGTGAGCTGTGATAGCTAATGTTAGTGGGACTAATTTAAACATAATTTATTATAGGATTGGATCAAACAGTTTGAACAACATGATTTAGGATCCTCACCACAACAGACTTTATACACTGTTTACAAAAACATTTACAGTAAGAATAGACTATAACTACACAAGCTGACAAGTTTTACTGCAAGATTACAATAGACATTAGTAGAAAATGACGGTTAGAAAATATTAATGTACGAATATTTAAGACTGATGCATTTTATATCAGATAGAAACTACTAGAAGCGTTTAGTACGTAATATAAGGTCATGTACACATTGGAACATTTTACAGTTAGTAACATAGTTAAATTCATCTTTTCCGAATAATAACAACTTCAACAGATCATTAGTTCCTAAGGCAGCTATATTAAGGTTTTCAGGCAGAAGTATTTCATTTAATTTATCAAACATAACAACCCTAGTTTGTTGATACAATGGGTAGTGCAACAAAAAGTGTTCAACAGACTCAAATCCAAATCCACAGTTACAATTCGGCAATATTGGATGACCGTTATTATCATTACAGCCTTTAGAGAAAAAGTCATAGTTTAGCTGAGAAAATCCGATTCGTTAATGTTATGTTAGTGGGACTATATTGTATCTTACCTAGGCTTGGTAATATTAATCTATAAAGAGCTACACTGTTTTTATTTGTTCCAATTTATCAATTTTGCAGGTTGGTTTAAAGCAGTACAGGTTTTCATGACGTTTGGATTTCTTGGAATACTGGCTGCAGCTGGACTTACTATTGCCTTTGTCCTACAATACGGCTTCAAGAAGAAAGTCTTGATGTACAAGGTACAATCATTGCTACTTGCCATAACAGGTAATCGAGAAATCACACTTTACAGTAATGTTTAAATGCCAAAATATGAATTAGATAAAATTCGATAACTGTTCTTGCATTGCTGACCAGAATTGATGTCGTGCACAACTAATCTTAAAAGGTCTAAGATTTTAAGGTTTAAAAAAGCATGACGCGAGTAAGTAGAGTTCCTTCAAACTACTTTGGTAAGCACCCCGAACCTGTGGCGCTTAAAAATTAGTCCTGTTCAATTAAACCGAAGAGTGTCCTACAGTAGCATACAGATGATCTGAGACAAATTGTAGAAAAAGTATTAACACATAAAAGAGAAATAGTAGATCATCAACATAAAAAAAGGAAAGTGAAAAGGACTGAATAGAATACCAACAGAATGAAAGACTTGCTCATCATTATTCGAATGAACGTCTCAGTGATAAAACAGAACATATTAGAGTCATGATGACTCCAATATATTAGAGAGCTTGACTTTGAAGAGTTAGTTAGATTTCTGTAGATGAGAGGGCAGGAATTTTTGTTACTTCATTTACATGTTTAAAGAGGAATCTTGAAAATCCATTTTAGCGTACATTACCAAATACAAAAATTTGTTGAATCATGCTAATTCCTAATCATAACAGCAAGAACAGAAACCACAAAGTTTTTCTCTGTGTTCCATATGAAACACATTTTCCCTTGAACTTTAGCTTCAGACGTTCAGTAAACAATAGTGATAGATATGCAGCATTGACCACATGCTACGCCTAAAAATGGAAGTCATTTATAACGATAGTAATTTCACTTATTCTTTTGGTAGCTGGATGCATGGCTATTGCACTAATAACATTTGCTGTGAGAGGAGACGACAGAAACTGGATGCAACATCCATACATGAACCACTATTCCTGGTCATTTGCTCTAGCAGTCGTCGGAGGGGTTGTGGTGATCGGAGCAGCAGTCGTTTTCTGGCTTCAGGTAACACGTTTTTATGTTGACAATATGAAGGCATTTAATTAAATATGTTCAAATAACTGATGGTAACAATGACACAGAATACAAAATACAGGCAATTCAAGAAAATATTCTTCTTCTTCTTCCCCGCTTTTTCAATGCGGGGTCGCCGTTGTGAATGAGTCTTCTCCACGCATTCCTGTTGTTGACCATCTCTTCATTTATGTTCTTCTCTCTAAGGTCTCCATTAATACATTCAATCCATCTCCTCTTCTTCTATTTCCCAGCAATTCCATTTCCATGACCTCCCTTCCCACATGATCTTCGCCGACTCTTCTTTTCAGGTGTCCATAACATCCTCATCTCCACCACATCCATTTTCTTCTCTTCGGTCTTCTTTAGAGAAGCTGCTTCCAGCCCATAGATTAGAGCGGGTCTGACCACTGCTTTGTGGAGACTCATTCATAAAAGGTTTTGGCGCAGTTTTTACAGGCGGATGCCCTTCCTGACCGTAACCCTCCGTATTTATCCGGGCTTGGGACCGGCACTGGGTTGGACTGGCTTGCCCCCCCCTCCCCCGTGGCTAGGTTGCAATTCAAGAAAACATTGATGCTTCTAAATTCAAAGATCCAAATTATGAGAATGTGAGACAATGAAAAATAACCCAAATTGAACAAACAAATTAATTGAAACCAATTCTCATTAAATAATAGACCACAGAGCTGAAGCGCTTCGCATTTGACACGAGACATGCACCATTCCAAACTGTAGAAAAATGATCATTCACGTGATATTAGTAAGTTTGTCAACAAATTCACTGTATCAAATTTACTTAATATAATATAATATAAAATTTAATATACTTCAGTGTACATGGCTGAGTGGCTACGTGTGTACGGCTTGCATGACTACCTGGTTAAGATACTCGCTTTGAGAGGTTGCATTTCCTATATCGATTCTTGTTGTTTATCTCATCGTAGTAGGTTGTGTATATGTCTGAACACAACTGAGATACCTCTTGTGGTTCACTGGCTCAGTTTAAAGCTTGCCTTGACAACGAGGCAGACTCGTACTGATCTTGAAACAAACATAACTGTTGCATTACAGCAACATAATTGAGTAAGCCATGGTGTTGAATAATGGATTACGGTTTATGTATATATATATATTGTAAAAATGTTTTACAGGCAAGAAGAACAGAAGAAGATGAAAAACATCTGTTGTCATATCCGTCAAATGACTTTAGTCGACAGCAACAGCCACCATATTATGCGGGACAACCTCACCAAGCACCTTATTACCCGGGACAGCCAACACAGGCACAACCACAGATGCAGCCGCCACCACAAAAAGCACCGTCAACTATAAGCAGTGCACACGATTCTACAGTGTAATTTAAACTCCATCACATCACAAACCAACCACAGCACAAAGAAAGTAATGCACTGAGTTCAGACTAGGGAATTTGCTCACCGATAAACTCTCCAAGAAACTTGCAAGCGTGTGCAAAACTTGCACTCCAAACAGCAAGTGCGAAGTGACACACCCTTCACTATTGACACTGCTAGAACAGTCAAGATGCAATTGTGGAAGAACATGTCATAACGTGCTTACAGTAACATGCAAGGCAGTTCACTCTCGAGAGTCTGCTGTCGGAAAAAACTCGCTAGTTTGAACACGCAATTAGTAAATCATTGTCTGGAACATCAACTGCATTTTAGTAATCAGTTTATTTACTGCCAAAGAATGTATTTTATATCAAAACTCAATGTAATGAATAGAAACAAATTTCTTCAAAGTTTGGTAAAAAGCCCAGGGGAAATCGTAACTTTCATCTTTGAATATATAAATTTTGAATAGATAAATACATATTTATATATGAATATATAGATATGTAAACATTTCTCAAGTTTTAGTTTATAAGTTTATGCAACGTTAATTGAAAGAGTCCTCTGGTGCAGCTCCTGTCATTTAGAACTGCCTTTACAGATTGAAAAGACATAGGAGTGATGTGATGATGTAAACTTTCATTTCTACTTTTTTATACTTGCCATATATACAGCATAATACCAGTAACAATTGTATTTTGTAGTGAATAGGTAAACGTTGTAAATAATAATGAATTTTATGCATAATTTGTACATAGCCTTGAAGAATGGAATTTTTTTAGATGCATTTAATGACTGAGATAGTCATTTATACAAAACGAAGGTGAATAGTAGTTTATATAATAGATTATATATTTTATATTTAATTGGACACTGTTCTTTGCTAGCGGCTGTCGTAAAATAAACTATATTAAAAATGCAGTAATTTTCATCATAGGAAATATTTAACATCCTTTGACATTGTACACAGCACAGAAAAGCTGCTGCGAAAGTCATTTTAAAACAACTGCAATAAAATTTGATTTTTTTTTTGTTATTTCTTTTTGGAATTTCATTTAACTGCACTAACTTAAGAAAATAATGTTTCTTTTTCATGGCCTTTATGGATATAATCTACTTCTTTGTAAATAAAATTTTTAATAAAAAATATGATCTTATTCTTTGACTTCATTTGTTTCATTTGTTCGTAGCTAATTGTGTTATTGCACCTGAGCACAGATAAATAGTAAAAATAATAATAAATCTTCAACGTGTCTCGTACTAAGAGACAAGAGTACAATCATACCAAATGCTCAAATTAGACTTGGTAGCCATTTTGCAACTATGATGATCAATCACGTTTGAGCTCTCCAAGCTTTTAGAACAACAACGCAATTATTTTTTTAGGCTAAAGTTCACAATTCCCGAAACACAAGCAGTTAGCGACAGGATTAGGGTTAAGGTTTGAGTTAGGGTTAGGATTAAGGTTTGGGTTAAGGCTGTCGTGACGCTAAAGTTGTCGCTGGGGTGTTTTGGGGAGAGTCAACAACTGACATTGGCAGAGTTATCAGACTGTTTTTGAAGTTGCGATGTTCATGTTAAACAGAGGAAATCACTGAATGAAAACATGGTTTAACTTTGCGATCTGCATTGTACTCAAAATCATAGTCAGTCCACATGTACACGAAAATGGTAAACATAATCAAGAGTAGTAAACAAAAGTTAAAGTAAATCCATCAGCCAATATAACATGGCACCTGAGTCTCAACGTTACAATAACCAAACCACTGTTTAAGCCTATTGATTGTCCTCCAATCTTGCTACCAAGTGTGAGAAACTACTACATTCACAGAGAAGCCCAGTAACCCAGTTCCATACAAACATGCAGCAGTAGCAAGTACATACATATATTGGAAACTTCCAAGTGTACAAACAGCACTGACTTAGTGGTAATGAAAAACTAAAGTTTAAAACTACAAATCAAAATTAATAATAAACTGTAAATTAAATGCTCGCATCTGTGACAAAGGCTAGGGTAGTTAAATTGTGTAGGGAGTTGTAAACTCCTTCCTTTTGCTTTAATTTAATTTTAGAATTTGGAATTTTATTTTTAATTCTCTACACGAGTACATAAAATTATACCGAAATTACATAATAAAATACAAATACACACAAGCTGCAGATGAGTAAAAGCAGTAATAAGTGAAGTAAAATAAGAAAATTATAAATAAGAAAATACAACAATATTGCAAGAAATTAGAATTCAAACTCATTTAATCCATTATCAACTTACTGCATGAATTTCAGTGACTGAAATGACACTAGAAAACCTCAGCACAAACCGCAGCATCTTTTATCCAAGACAGAACTACAAAAATTAACATATCTCATCAACCAAACCATCCTTACAGCCAATGTTGCAGGTACAAATGTTTTGGTCCATTGCCCCTTCTCAAGGTAGTATATGCATTAGAAGCCACAATATATTAGACTGTAGTTCAACAAGCTAGACTACTTTTTCCCAAGGTAGTATATGCATTAGAAGCCACAATATATTAGACTGTAGTTCAACAAGCTAGACTACTTTTTCCCAAAGTAGTATATGCATTAGAAGCCACAATATATTAGACTGCAGTTCAACAAGCTAGACTACTTTTTCCCAAGGTAGTATATGCATTAGAAGCCACAATATATTAGACTGCAGTTCAACAAGCTAGACTACTTTTTCCCAAGGTAGTATATGCATTAGAAGCCACAATATATTAGACTGCAGTTCAACAAGCTAGACTACTTTTTCCCAAGGTAGTACATGCATTAGAAGCCACAATATATTAGACTGTAGTTCAACAAGCTAGACTACTTTTTCCCAAGGTAGTATATGCATTAGAAGCCACAATATATTAGACTGTAGTTCAACAAGCTAGACTACTTTTTCCCAAGGTAGTATATGCATTAGAAGCCACAATATATTAGACTGCAGTTCAACAAGCTAGACTACTTTTTCCCAAGGTAGTATATGCATTAGAAGCCACAATATATTAGACTGTAGTTCAACAAGCTAGACTACTTTTTCCCAAGGTAGTATATGCATTAGAAGCCACAATATATTAGACTGTAGTTCAACAAGCTAGACTACTTTTTCCCAAAGTAGTATATGCATTAGAAGCCACAATATATTAGACTGCAGTTCAACAAGCTAGACTACTTTTTCCCAAGGTAGTATATGCATTAGAAGCCACAATATATTACTGTAGTTCAACAAGCTAGACTACTTTTTCCCAAGGTAGTATATGCATTAGAAGCCACAATATATTAGACTGTAGTTCAACAAGCTAGACTACTTTTTCCCAAGGTAGTCTATGCATTAGAAGCCACAATATATTAGATTGTAGTTCAACAAGCTAGACTACTTTTTCTACTCTGACATTGTATAGGTGGAACTTGTTATGTACACACGTCTCTGTTACATATAAAATTTGACTTATAATTATACTGCTACCTTTTACTGACATTCTGGCTTTTTCTCGACTCAATATTGGACTAACAATGTATGTATGTATGTATGCTTTTGAGCTTTTTAGTGTAACGTAGTAATCTGTAGCACTTATTTTTCTAGCACTTATTTCAGTAGTTTTGTAGAGGTAGTAATTGTAGACTACAGAAAATTTGTATTTTGCAGAATAAACTAACATAGATATGGTAACGCAACATTGGTTTGAGCGTATACATTACAGCCAATACTTGTGGTTGAGAAAGGTACATGAAGAGAAATAAAACGGACACTAAACTGTTACTGGTTTCTATTAGTTCCCTGCAGTAGGTTTCACAATTATGGTGCCACCTCTCACACATATAAACTAGCACTTCTATAGCGCAAACTCTACAGTTTATCTTTCTCAATTAATGTAAACTTTAATTTCAAAATTACCCTTTAATGATAGAAAGAAACAAAATTAAAAATCTTAAGAGCAATTTTTCAATTCCTTTCAATTTTATCAATTTCATTATATAGAACTTGTATAGAACATATATAACTTCAATATTTTAGCAGTTTTAGCACACCTAATACTTTCACATTGTCACATACATACGTTTATTATACAAGGTATAAGATTAAAATAAACAAAGTGGCATGTTTGCAAGGTACAGGAAATAGAATCAGTATAACAGTAAACAATCAGACTGAAATATGATCATATTTTTGTGATACACTAACTAGACAGTAGGAAATATGAAAAACATAAAGCCGAGTTTGACTGAACCAGGAATCTTGCGACTGATAAGCCCAGTGCCACGAATAATGAGGCTGTTATGTCATGCATGGCATAGAACTTGTAATTCAAAGGGTTGTAGTTCAAATCGGGGCTCATAACCTGCTTTTTCCCTTCTTTTTGGTCATAAATTTGGCTATAAAACTCTAATAATTATGAATTCAGTCAACCATATGGGCTTTTCTCATTTTCCTTTCCTTAAAAAACTGCAAATGCATTTTTTTATGTTTTTCCTAAAAGATTTCAATTCAATTTCAATTTATTTATCTGTTTATAGTGTTACAATAAAACATGATTAATAAAAGAATCGCTAATAAGTTTTGAAGAATGGTTAAAATGAATAGATAGATCTAGAACTAGAGAAAGGATAGCGAAAAGACTATAAAGTCACCTAGTCTGCTATCCTTTACCGAATATAGGTGAAAAGATTTTTTAGACACTGGTGGGCATTAATGTTATCAGTTTAATTTACGAAACATTAGTGATTTTTAAAATTATGACATTTTCTATATAATCCAGAGAAAAGAATATACATGTAGTTTAATTAGCGGGCAACAAAATAAGGTCAATCTTGATTAAACTAAATATAGCATTTAGATTTTATGTGAAATACAGGTCAAAATTGTTATGAAATGATAAAAACAGTTTGGGTTAATAATGATATTAATCAAATATGTACCAGATCAAAGAGCAGGTACTAGATTCACTAAATGCACGCAGTCATAGAGCCCCCCGTGTATCGCGCATCGTTGCTACAGCATCAAACATTAACATCAGATGCAGAAGCTACAAAGCAGCGCATCGCATACAACACACCCCTATGCAGGTGAAAATGATGGCGCGCTCCTCCACGCTCAGCTGCATCAGCAGTATTTGGAAGCAGAACCAGCGAACAACAGAAAACGAACGTTACCAACGCCAACTGTCGTGTGAGGCAATGAACAGCGAATACAGCAGTGACTACCACACCTTTCAGAAGCAAGTGTGTGACAGATAAAAGAATCTGAGACAAGAGGAACTTTTTACACGAACAAAGATGGCGCGAAACCATCGGGAAGACGAAAGACCTCTGCCTCTCTTCATCTTGCTAGGAAGTGGTCTGGTGTTCTTCTCCTGTGCTTTAATATTTATCTCATTCTGCAGCCCAAATTGGCTGGAGAAAGACAAACGGACACCCAATCAGTTCATCAAAATTGGACTCTGGGAAGTTTGCTTTGATGGCTACAGACATCCCAAGTATCAGTATGATAGGATATTCACGGGCTGTAGATGGATATTTCATCGAGATATGCGCATCATTAGAGAATATTTAGAACCGGGTGAGTTAACTATCTGCATCTTCATTTTACCTCAGATCATCAAAAATCGCTCTGATCATCAAAAAGTTTAATGACTCCATTATACATTCGCTTGCTTATGTCTCAGAATTATGCTTGTGTTATAAAGTATAGGTTTTACATGTCAAATGTAGACCTACGTTAACTCAAATGTAGACTTAGGTAATTCAAATGTGTCTTGGTAACGCAAATGTAGATTTAGGTAATTCAAATGTGTCTTGGTAACTCGAATGTAGACTTAGGTAGTTCAAATGTGTTAACAATGGTTTTTTCCACAAATCTTAAGCGCTTTTGGTAAGTCAAATGTAGACACTTGTCAAGTCAAATGTGACATTTGTATCTCAAATGTGGATTGGCGGTAAAGCTTAAGGATGTTAAATTTAATCTTTTTTAATTTCAATTTAATAATTGCTCCTAAGTTAAAATAACAACGTTATAGGCCTACTAATAAATACACTATCTTTGGTTTATCTTTCTCTAATTTGCACTTAGATAACTTAATTATCAATTTATTCAAAGTAATGCATCTACATTTGACTTACCTAAGTCACATTTGAGTTACCAAAACACATTCGAAATTCCTATGTCTACATTTGACTTACCTAAGTCACATTTGAACTTTCCTGTGTCTACATTTGACGTGTAAAACCTATATATTTCAGTTGCCATTGTTCTTATGTTTCTGTTGTCAGATTTTTATTTTCAGTTCTTGTTTGATTTTTTTTATTATGCACTTATTACTGTGTATGAATTGTATTAACACGTTATAAGCATATCAATTTAATGTCATTCGTAACAATTAAATCTTTATTATAAGCAGTACTAACACTAATGCACTGTAGCCTGGCGGTTATAAAAATGTACATCACTAACCAAAGGGCAGCTGACTAGATGACCAATTGGTCTTTCGTTGCCCTTTCTTCACATTTTTGTTTCCAAAACTAGACAAAACTAGTACAAAAGGTATTGTATTATAACTGTGCATGTGATAAATAAAAAGATCATTATTATTATTATTATTATGGTATAGTAACATATTTATTTGCCATATTTATGTTGAGAATCATAAGTAAATTAATATAGCAGTTATGAGTTTCTCAGGTGTTCTGTACTTCAATTATGGCAAATATTGATGGCAAGAAAGTGGTATTTTAGTCTATTTTACCAGATGCCACATTTCTGTACGCATGAAATGCAGTTAAAACAGTATTAAAACATAGTAGCGTAGTAACAGTGTAGTTACATAGTAACAGTGTAATTACATAGTAACAGTGTAGTTACATAGTAACAGTGTAGTTACATAGTAACAGTGTAGTTACATAGTAACAGTGTAGTTACATAGTAACAGTGTACTTACATAGCAACAGTGTAGCGTAGCCTCTGTTAGTTCACTAATAATTTCAGTAGATGACAATACTAGCATTTTAAACATTATTGCAGTACAGTATTCAATGACATCTGTTAAATAGTAAGGAAAGAACTAGGTGGATCTTTCAAATTTTGTAGCTTCATCGTGATTTTTAACGTCATGCTTATCAATCACACTAGCAGTTGTGATTTACAAAAAATTACAAACTAAACTATCGTCATAATTTACTAAGATAATGACACTCCACTCGTAATGTTTATTTTAGGAACTAATATAGTATTGTGGAATAGGAAAGGTCCAAAAGCAAACGTTATGCAATTATGTCAAACAGTGTTTTATGGTAACTTGATTATGACAAAACAACTTATTTCGAGGTTGTCATTTTAACTAAGTCACAAATGGCTTTTTTACAAAACGCATTAATTTTGCTTGCTAACATGCAGACACTTTCAGAGAACATTTTGCTGAAGTTGCTAGAGGAACCAAATCCCCAGCTACTAAACATACATGACCTGCCTAATTAATTCATCCTCCCCTCATCAAATGCATGTACACAACTGAGTTGTTGACTGTACACAGGCCGTTTAACCCTTTGCTAGGCTATATCTTTGTCCTGATTGACGAATGCTTTGTCAGCAATAAAAGGGTCATTAACTGTAGCAGGCTGTATGCGAAAGTTTACCTGTAAGGCAGAAAGGTAAACAGGTTTTATAAAGATGAGAAAAGCTATACAAAAATTGATTGCATTTAAATTGAACTCTGCATTTTTATATTAATAAAGAGGCCTACAGCTTGGATCAACTAACCCAATTTCAGAAAATCTAGGAATTGGGTTTTCAAGCAATAAATAAGTTATAGTAACAAATAATATAATTTGAAATAGCAGCATTTTAATGAAGCAAGAAGAATTCGTTTGTCATAAACAACAAAACTGCGTAGATCAATCAATCAATCAACTTATTTCACTCCAGCAATACATATACAATACATCAACATACAATATTATTGAAAAAAAGAAACAGTATAGGTAAAAAAACGTTGATGAAGTCAAATTAACCAAATAAGAGAGATAGCAGTGTTACGGTGGGATTCTATTGTTTGTTTGTATTTGTAAACACCATTCCCACTCAAAAGTGTGAGTCCACTTGCTAATTAAAGGACAGTAATATACACTTGAAAATTGCACAGGTGGAATTAGTAAAACTACTCAACAATCTTGGTATGTGGAAATCTACCATGCTTAAACATAATAGTAACTAAGTAAGTCATTTATTTATCACCTTTTACACTAAATACGGGACTTATAACAACAACATAATTTAGTATGAGGGTATTAGGACTGATATGACAATATATTTTACAAACTGTATAAAAAAAGATTAAGCAGCTTATGACCAATAATAGACCTCCACAAAATGTGCCACAAAGCCTACACTATTATACAAGTTAACTTATAAAATAGCAACAAACAGCACAACACAGAAAAAGCAGTTCAGTGTTCCGTGGAGGCAATGGATACACCTAAATCTTTTAAACAAGTACTTGCATCTGGCTTTTAATATACAGCCATTGCAGCACCACTGTAGTATAGTCAATTAACTCTTAATTTCTAATTGGGCCTATTGCTTAATGAAGATTACTGCTAGTGTTAAACTATAACACAGTGATGCAGCTGGCATAGTTTATGCACTAATAAAATCTTAGTGCAAGATGTATGTAGGCTCGAGCAGCTGTTTCGATTTATTACCGTTCAGGAAAATAATATTAAATATTTAATACTTATAAAAAAAATTTTAAGGTTTCTTAAATTAAATACCAAAAACAAAAAATATTAGCACAAATAAAATGCACATACAAGTTAAGCCAGGCAGACTGTAAGCCAAACTTTCTTTAAATATTTTATAAATTTGTAAAGATTCTCAGGTAAGATTTGAAGCAAACCTGCAAGGTGTAATCACTGATTTGCAAGCAAAAACTGGAAGCAGAAATATTTCCGATTAAAGTTCAAAACGTGCAGGAACTTTGACAGCAGTTGATAAGCAAGAAATTAGCATTCCATCCAGGAAGCTGCCCCCATTATAAGAAAATTCAATTACAAGTTGCTGACTGAATCAACTAACTGTAGCAAAAACACGCTGTGAGGACCGTGTTTCCAAACAAAACTTCCTTACAGAGCTTTCTGTAGCTAGAAAGTTCATTTTGTTGCTTTATCTAGTATTATTAACTCACATGTATGGGATCAGTAAATTAAAATGGCGACCATGCAACAAACTCTAGTGAATTAATTAGTCCTAATAAGTAATTACTAATTACAACAGTTAAATTTGAAACGTAGCCTTGCTAAACAAAAATGATAGTGAAAATGTCATTATAAAGGCCTGTGCACAGTGTTAGTGATAACAGCACAGGATCCGTAATCCGAAGGTCAGTGGTTCAAGTGCTATTCAAACCGTCAGAAAAGAAATATTTCAAAAGTATTGAGAGTAACACAGTTTGATAATGGTAATCACCTGCATTCTTTTTCCACAGTAATCTTAATAAAACGTGAATATGCTCAACAGGTTACTGAACGCTTTATAATCATGATCACAGTTTTTCTTAGTTCTCGCTCCATTTCATCTTTCATTCACTACTCCCCCCCCCACTTTTATGTATATATTATCATTATTTCAATTATTAATCACTTCTTTAAGATTTCCACGTACAGTTTGGCCTGTCAAGCTATGCTTTTAGGCTCAAACTGTATGCATCAAAATTATTCTGTAATGTAATTTGCACATGTATATGCTGCATAAGAATCTCTTTTGTAATTTCTATATAATATTTCATTTATATTTATATTTACTTCAGTGAAATTATCTGTATTTTTATTATAACTGTTAGATACAGAGTGGAAATAAATAAACTTATAACTTAAGTACAGGTTCACATTGCTTCCATCTTAGATCGGATGTTGCTGTGAAAATTTAATAACCGTGAGCTTAATCTGCTAGATCTTACTTCCGATTGTATCATATTCCTTCCATTTTAGTCAAATTTTGCTTCAAAAATTGAACTGCGGTGTGTTTTTGGTTTCGAGTTTTAATTTCTTAATTTTCATTGCAGGTTGGTTCGTGTTTGTTCAAGTGTTCATGACATTTGGTTTCATGACAATAATAGCAGCAACAGCATTGAGCGTAGCCATTCTTCTGCAATGCTTTCGTGATAGACACATCTTATTCTTCAAGGCACAAGCCATCTGCCTCTGGACATCATGTAAGCAACACTTAATCCGACATGTAATTTGAGATAAACATTTTTTTAATAGAAACTTACCACGCTTCACGGCTTAACACACAGATACGATAATCAATTTTTTATCATCTTTATTCTTCTTCTTCTTCCCAACTTTTCCCTATGCGCGGTCGCCATTGTGAACGAGTCTTCTCCACGCATTCCTGTTGTTTACCATCTCTTCAATTATGTCTTCCCTTCCCACATCACCGACTCTTCTTTTCAGGTGTCCATACCATCGCAATCTTGCGAGGCTTCCACTACTTTTACTGTTCCTCTGATATTAATATTTCTAATTTATCTCTTCTTGTTATTCCCACCATCCATCTCAACATCCTCATCTCCACCACACCCATTTCCTTCTCTTCGGTCTTCTTTAGAGAAGCTGCTTCCAGCCCATAGATTAGAGCGGGTCTGACCACTTCTTTGTGGACTTTACCTTTAAGTCTCACCGACTCATTCATAGAAGGTTTTGGCACAGTTTTTACAGGCGGATGCCCTTCCTGACCCTAACCCTCCCTATTTATCCGGGCTTCAGACCGGCACCGAGTTGGGCTGGCTTGCCGCCCCCCTCCCCCCCCCCAGTGGCTAGGTTTCTAATTATCTTTATTCACTCAGCACAGTTTCAGATAACTAACCGAATTACAGTTGAATTTCCTAGAATAACATGGATGCGCATTTTTGATTTTATTTAAATCAACTGCTACTGTTTTTTTCATAGCCAATAAAAGTGATTCTTTACTCAACATCAGTCCGTCGTTGGGTCAACTCGACTTGCAACAAAAACTAATATAAGGATTTAACAACAGTTACATATGCGTCAGTCCCTCAGTTATAGTATTGTATTTGCGGGAACCTAACAAAAGGCAGCTTAAACCATTCGAGTCATTATTAATAAACTTGTGGTTAAGGGTGAGCATTCTCTACCAGAAATCTAATCGAATTTGTGACTTTCGAATTCCAATCAAACCAAATTTCGGTATTTCGAACTCGAATCGAGTTGGAAAGATTTTCGAACAAATTTTCGAACCAATAGTAAAAAGTGGTCTTACAACGATCATGCATATCACTTGATTTTGTTCTGCGGTAAAACCGTTATTTGTTTGTTAAAAATTTTGCAGCTAAATTGTGCTAATTGCATGACATTTTAATGATAGAGAACATATGCGGCTGAAGTGCTGAATTATTCGAATCTATAATTTTAGGTTAGAAACGAATTCGAACTAAAAAAATCGTTTGAAACGAATTCGAACGTTCGATGCTCACCACTACTTGTGGTCTGATCAAACTATAGCGCACAAAAATACTGTGAATTGCAAAGAAAGTGTGAATCGAGAATATGTAGGTTTTTTTATTCGAAAAATGAAGGAGTTGGTGCATTATAATCAAAACATATTGTAAAGTAGAAATTAGAAGAGGCTGATAAGACCTGGTTTTTTGCTAACAAAATGTAAAGAAACAATAATTCTCTTCAAATAAGAAGCCTGGCAACCCCGTCGATGCATCTATGTCATTTAGTAAAAACCTAGCTCCAGACATTTCAAGCTTTGAGCCTTCATACCTTAGTATGCTAGAAGCTTAACATCACAAGAACGTATTCTATACAATGAATCATGAGTTTCAACATGTTTTAAATGAGCAATGTTTAATGCATTCCATTTCTTTAAGATTAAAATGCCCTCGCTTACGCATGAAATTTATGTCAGATTTGCAAAAACAAAACATGTGTGTTTGTCATCTCTAAGTATTGACAAAGACGTGACAGCTGAGAAATTGAAATTTTAGAAGTCACAATGCACGTTTTACAAAAATACGCCGCCCAGTTGACAACACTACGAAGACAGAAATTAATAAAAAATGTTAAAATTTCTTAGACTGTATAAACAATGCACTAAAGCTCTCTTAGTTTAACAAGATATTAAAGAAAAAAAACGTTTGAATAGCCTACCATCATACGGGCACAAAGTTGATTGAACGTAAGTCAGATACAACAGATACAATTCAACCACAGGTACAAAGCCAAATATTTTTAATGCCTAATTATTGTTTTGCATTTCAGTTGGATTTACAGCAGTTGCCGTGGTGACATTTGGAGTTCGAGGAGACAACAGAGATTGGATGCCAAGTCCGCATTTCAATCATTTCTCGTGGTCTTTTGCATTGGCAGTGATAGCCTGCCTGGCAGAACTAGCAGCAGGTGGCCTTTATTGGGTACAGGTAAGCAGAATATTTAGATAATTCTCTCTTGTGCAAGACTATTTAAAGTGCCTACTGTGCTAAACTGTGAACTTCAGTAGTTTGCAGTCACATTTTTGAAGTCCAATGATATATCAGAAAATTGATATTAATCTTGAATTAAATAAAGGCGGGAATAGTAAATGTCAGTAAATGTTAGAGTGAATTTGCTGACTGTAAGTTTCATACTTAGAGTGGATAAGTTTACTACCTAGAACGATCAGCATGCATCAATTGACACAATCATAGTTTTCATTCCTGTACAAAAATAAAACTAGTTATCAGTCAGAGTTTATTGAAATGTACTGATACATCAGAAAATTAACTGAATTCATTTAAAATTGAAGGAATTTATACGGTACAAGTATAATGCCTCATCTATGGCAGATTTTGCAATGCCTCGAGAACCTGCATTGAGTCAAGCCATCTGGTGGTCTGATGGAGAGCTGACAGTCATGAAAAATCAAACCACAAGCTTTTAGCTCGTAAAATTAGACGTCAAAACGAGTTTGCTGATTTACATTTGCAGATTATGTTCACAGATTTAAACACATATGTACTATTGCAATGTCAGTACATTATGATGCTTTACATTGTACAATATGCATTGGTGTCAACTGACCTACCCTGGTGCTTCTAGTGTTAATGACAATAACACCGGAAAAGCTTTTTTATACACTTTGGCATCCAGCATTTGAATGCAGGGCCTACTCGTCACAACACTTCATTTGTCCTGGTCTCATTATCAAGGATATCCCTCTAAAAGGAGCCACTAAACCAGTAGAGGTAAGTACAGCCACATTCAGATATGTACATGTATTTAACCTAAAACAATTGACCAAAACAAGCTCGACGACGTGCAAAGAAAAGGAAAAGGAAAAACAAGAAACACAAGAAAACCTCCAAATTCCTGTTCATTTACTGCATCTACCTTTCCTGCAATAATATAACACAAACAACCGTGCAAAAACGTGAAAAAACCGGGTAAAAAAAAATTTACGAGTGGCATCAATGATAACCAAACGTCACTCTTAAAAATCTTACACGCCTATCCCGTCAGCAATGAAATCTGCCAGTGGTGATTTTAATAGGGTGACTTTATGTGTACTGATGTGATTTATTTAAAATCGCAACATCAGGGCTTAAAAAACCTAGAAAGCAAAGTATTAATAAGAACGAAATTTTCAGGAAATGCTCTGGAATCAACTTTTGCCTTTATTAGCAATAACTTTTAAATACATACTTGCTTGACATTATTGAGTAAATGGAAGAACGATTGAGAACAAAGTAGGTTTGAACCAGCAACCTTAACCACCAAGCATTTTAGCTCCTTGTGACTGCATAAAGCCGTTGCCTAATTAGCTCTGTCTCTTTTTCAGGCACAGAGAATGGAGCGACGCAAGCGAATGATGAGCCAGCCAATGCAGTACCCGCCCAACGGTACACCACACCAACCGCCTTATTATGTAGAGAAACAACCAGCACATCCGACCTACCAGCCACAACAGCCGCCCATAGCCACTATAACACAAGTCAATTCTAGTTCCAAAGAAGATACTGTTTAACAGATCGGTGCGAACATTATGCAACAAAAACAAGCTGTGTTAACATAGTTCAGTTATTGGTGCTGACCTAAATGGGCCATTTTACATTTCAATGCACTAGCTGCTAAATTGCTAGACAGAGGATAACCGTCCTGGTAAACCGTCCTACTCCAATTAATCAATATGCGTTTTATAATCATCAATTACTTTTTCAACTACCGATCCAAATCAATAGTATTACCAATGCACCTTTCGACTTATTTTTTGAAAAATCGACCAATGTAGCCATTATTTGCTGTCAAATGAAGCAATATGGCACACCTTTGCTCAATAAGTGAGCACGCTGGCTGCTGTGTAGGTGTCAAAGTTCACCTTTCAACTTATTTTTTTTTTGAAAAATCGACCAATGTAGCCATTAATTGCTGTCAAATGAAGCAATATGGCACACCTTTGCACAATAAGTGAACACGCTGGCTGCTGTCTAGGTGTCAAAATTTCTCGTAAATATGAAATTGTGGCTTACGAGTTGGTCGGTTTTCTCATAAAACTCTATTACAATCGATTGTTGAGGATTATCAAATCAGAACAAGTCTGGGATCCGATTACACTCCGGGGATCCCCGAGATCCAGGAGTGGACTGTGTAAATGCAATCGAAGTCAAACCACTATTAAAATGTATGACCACTCAAATATACATGGCTGATAACTAAATATCTAACATAGTGGCCATATCAGAAATACACCAACAGTGAACGCTGAGCGCTAAATTTATAGAGACAAATATTATTACTCGCATTCAAATACTCCAAAGTTTTGTTCGTTTTACTGTAAATGCAGTTATTTTATAAGGAACAACTTATATTGTAAATAGGTGTCAATTTTACATGTTACTATTGTCATAATATTGCATTGGTAAAATGCATTGGGAACAATTTTTACGACATTGATGAAATGTTGGTAGCATATATGTTAGTTAGAAGTTATTTTAAGTTAACAGAATCCCTGCAGAATGTGCAGATGACATTGTTACTATGATAGTGGTCTATGTAGTTTCTTACATGTACAGTTTTTGCCGAGACAGTTTTAGAATTAATTTGCATAGCTTACCAGATTACATTTCGATTTATTTACAAGGCAATACTTTTATAGTATTTATTGGCACGTGTAGTTTTGTTTTACATTAGAACATTTTTAGTATAGACAGAGTTTGTGCTTCTGAGCAATACGCTTTTAACAGCTAGCCAAATACTCAAATAAACTGTTAAATAATTGTTGTAAATAAACATTATTTAAAACAGTGTCGTGAAAATGCGATAAGAAATCTAGTTTACGTAAAATTTGTCAGGTAACGTCCTGCCGTTTTTCCGAATTATAGACTAAAAAATTAAAAAAGGATTCAAGCGCCTGTTAATACATTGCTGCAGTAGTTTCAAAAGTTTGTGCAATTATGTATGATTTCCAAGCAAGCAAACTAGATAAAATAGTCATGAATTTCACATTGCTGGATATAGGAAAAAGTATTCCACTTTTCCGTAATAATCCATTTGCGGACCCATTTTATAGAAATTTTTTAACTTGATGATTTTTATAATTAGGTGTTCGGGCAACCTAAAATTGTTAGGTCCTCCTCCTCTTCACCTCCTTAGTTTTCCTACTATGGCTGCTTAATTCCATCTTAGAGTTATTGCTTGCTAAAATATCTACGTGACTATATATGAATTATCGTTATTTTAGTTGAAAATGTTTCTGTAAACTCCATAAATTCATTCACATTCCAAATGTAAAAGAATCTTGTTGACTTTTGACTTCTTTTACCCTTACAAGCCTTCATTGTCAATCAATCAATCAATCAATCAATCAATCAATCAATCAATCAATCAATCAATCAATCAATCAATTTATTTCACTCCAGCAATACATATACAATACATCAACATACAATATTATTGAAAAAAAGAAACAGTATAGGTAAAAAACGTTGATGAAGTCAAATTAACCAAATAAAAGAGTTGCTGTATGACACCTTGAAAGCTTGGCTTGTTAGGGTGGCACAAATGAGTGAATGAAAGAATGGTTAGGGTTAGTAGACATGATGGAATGGAAAAAAATAGTAAGATTAGGGATGGGAAGAAGGAAAAGAGGAGAAGAAACGACCGCAGTGTATGTTTAATTTACATAGAGGTATATTAAAATAGCATTATAATTGATTGGAGGCCATATATTGCGACTGCAGGAGACGTGGAAGCATGAAAATTGTATTATAAGTATGAATCAAAAATGGTTCATAAATTGTGAATTAAAAGTACTGTATTAAAACTGTTATTGGATATTTTTACATTGAATCCATTTTACAACCCCTTTAATTGTGAAATAAAAATGCAAATACTAAATCGAGCATTTGTTTCACTTGTAAAACTTACTCGGGTAGTACTTGTATAAAACTTAAAGCATTCTAGTGGTAAAAATTTTTCCGTAATGTGGCAGTAAGAAATAAACAGAAACACCCAAGAACCAATCCGCTATTATCAGTAGTCTTACCTGAAGTAAGATTCTAGTTATTTTAATATGATAATAAAGAATGACCACTAGTTTTTAAACTGAGAATTGAAAAAGAATATTGAGTCAAAGCATCACGAACATCGAGACCATCTCCTTGGTGCAAATTTAAGGCCCCACCAAACGTACCATAAATATTTACCAGATAAATATGGTAAATGACGGTTTGTTTATCCAGATTACATGTAGTTTTGCAAATTTGTTTTACAAAGTTTTACAAAGTCTAACAAATTTGTAGTCTAACAAAATTGGAGTTTAGATATTAGATATTCCATAAAGATATATATTATCTTTTTATATTATCTTCTAAAGAGCAAACAATGTCTATATTTAAAGAATATGAAAGTATGACACAATAATTCTGCATTAAAATGACACTAGTTTCTTAATGAAAACTAAAATTCAAATTTCAAATTGTGCCATTTTTGTAATCTAGCAGATACAAAACAAGGGATTGCATCAATTTTGACGAAATTCAAGGAGCAGAACAAGGTAGCAAAGGCGGCAATTATGGGGGAATTAGTAGAAAAAAAGAGAAGTGGTTTCAAAACGTCATACAGAGGAAAATAAAGAGAAAGACACGAACAGAACTAGTCCGACACGGCTCGGCAGTGTAACACAAGCTGATGTTAAAAGTGATATTTACCACAGCCACGGATAAAATGATAAAGTGTGCAAGATAAACTG
>JAQGDQ010000573.1:0-92500 GCA_030141605.1 Tubiluchus corallicola
CTCTCTCTCTCTCTCTCTCTCTCTTTCTCAGCCACCTCTCTTTCTCACTCTTTCACTCTCTCTCTCTCTCTCTCTCTCACCCCTCTCTCTCTCTCTCTCTCTCTCTCTCTCTCTCTCTCTCTCTCTCTCTCTCTCTCTCGATATATGTATATATCTAACACACACGCACACACATACACATACACACACATATATAAATGGCTTTACAAAATATCTGCAGAGTGTAAACTGCTTACCAGAAATATTATTTTTAAGATAAAATTTTTTACGAGATATATATATATATATATATCCCCAACAACAATATACAACTATAAAACTATAAATAAAGGAATCTTAAACAAATAATAACCAACATTTTAAAAATTGAGGTCACTAAATGGTAAAAAACTTTATCTTAAAAAATTACATTTCTGGTAAGCACTTTACACTCTGCAGATATTTTGTAAAGCCATTTACAAAGATAAGAATGAAATGCGAAAACTTGTTTACGGACGACACATTGCAGTTAAAGTTCTCTTACTTTTTAGTAGAAATAAAATCTACTTTACCTTGCAAGACCTTTACTATCTTTCACAGAGTCGGCCACCAAATTTTTCCAAAACTCGTGTGTCTCTTGCACAACTCTTAGAGCAAAATCCTTGTCTTTGAACTCCCCGTTAAAAGCAAACTTGTTTTCCGGTTTACCTGTTGGCATTTTGTAAATGCGGAACCATTCTTGTGTTGCCTAGGTAACCATCAACATTAATATTGATGTAGTAATTATGTGACAATTACAAATAAATGATACTGCATGTTATAATTACATTAAATGATTATTATTATTTACGTCAAAGTTAACTAAATAGAATTTTCAAATTTGCCTATATTTCCTTAAACCCATTTTACATTGGTCTTTCAAAATACAAAAAGTGAATTTCCAAACAAATCTAGAGTTATTGAAATTGACATAGAAAATATAATATTCAGCAGATTTTGACACCAATAGTCAGATGATGACAGAAATAGCAGAAAGATCACACGTGCTTGGCCACAAAGTTAAGCAGCAAGGACTAGACCTGATTAATAAATGGATGAGTGACAGTCATGAAGAGTGCTGTCTTTCGTGTGATTTTTTGCTATCACACTGCCTCCAGCCTTTCTGTTGCAGGAGACTATGTCAACACATTAGACTGGCTTTATGTCTCTTTTCAAAAGGCTTCTCTTAATAGTAATGTAGGTGCCATTGAAGATGAGTATAGGTCATTGTTCCTAAGTACTGAATTCTGGCTTCCAAAGTGACACACAATTTGAGAAGCATGAAGAATGAGATCATGTTAAGTTGTTTGCATCCTTCTGTCTCGGAAGACAATGGAGTGTGCGCCAAGAGAGTCAGTTATTGATCACATTGATGGAGCTGCAGCATCGACTGTGGCTGAGCAGTCCGATCACTGAACGTCTACAGGGCGCACGCCTGGGCAAGGTGTATGGAGATCCTGAGTTGCCCAGACAACAAGAACCCCCTCTCTTCCTCCCTGGTGTAGTCCAAGGGAAAGCGGAGCTGCCGGAGTCAGTGAGCATGCTGCACTGGTCCGCCTTCGGGGCTCCACTCCTGATTTGGAAGGTTTACTCCTCTACACATGGCCGTTGGGTCACTTAACCTCCTCCGCCCTCTAGCTGTTGGCTGCTTGTACAGCTCCTCCGCCTAGTGTCGAGATACAGTGTGGGCATCCCGCAAGCCTACAGCACCTGGTATTCTTAGGCGGTCACCCATCCAAGTACTAACCAGGCTCTACGTTTCTTAACTTCGGTGATCATACGAGAACCGGTGTTTTCAACGTGATTTGGCCGTAGTGCTCATGTTTAGTATTTGCCTGTTAAATCTCATGTGCATTTTGTAACAATAACATTGCAGTGGCGTAGCGTGGTACATGCGGGGTGCACAGGGCGGCCAAACCCCCACTACGCCACTGCGGCAGTGCCAACTAAACTAAAAAATGTTTTGTGCAAATAACTTACCTTGAGGTAACCAGGCATGCGCTTGTTAACATCATCAATGTTATTCAAATCTTTTGCAAGCGGATCTGTAACATCTATAGCTATCAGCTTCCAATCAGTTTCACCTAAACAAAGAAGCAATTCATGATAAATAAAAGCTAAAAACTTGAGACAAGTTAAGTAAATTCTGATTTACACCTTTTTCGATTTTTATTTAAGTTGACTACCTTTCGTTTGACATGTTCAACACATTTGTACTAAAGCTGATGGTAAAATTACAAATTATGAAGATGTAAAACCCCCATGATAAAAGAACGTGACATTCAGCAGACAAACTGCTAGTACAGGTCTGAACTAAAAATCAAAGTACGATACACTTTGAGACAAATTTTTTTTTACATGTTTAGACCAGTACGTCACCGATCATGACATTTTACACGAATCATATTTACTTTCGCCACCCTTTCACCAATCACTTGAACAGCACTAACTCAGATAATTTACTCATTTAACAATCTTGTCACTAATAATTTAATAATCTTGTTGAGAGGATAGGACTGCGTCGTGTTGAAGTTGTCATGATGTAGTGTAAATATGATATTATATTATAGTGTTAGTGGAAGCAAGTAATACTATGCTCGAAGTTTATAGTTAATTATAACTGGTGAAGTTGGCCTGCGAGATTTGGCCCACAAGCTTTGCATAAGCCTACCTTTTGTGTGCTTTGTACATTAGCCATCAGTGATCATGCAAAATGTTAAATCACCATTTTTTGGGAAACAGCTGCTCGAGCCTACATACGTCTTGTTGCACCAAGATTTTATTAGTGTATAAACTAGGCCAGCTGCATCACTGTGTTATTGTTTAACACTAGGAGTAATCTTCATTAGGCAATACGCCCAATTAGAAATTAAGAGATAATTGACTATACTACAGTGGTGCTGCAATGGCTGTATATTAAAAGCCAGATGCAAGTACTTGTTTAAAAGATTTAGGTGTATCCATTGCCTCCACAGAACAGTGAACTGCTTTTTCTGAGTTTTGCTGTTTGTTGCTATTTTATAAGTGAACTTATATAATAGTGTAGGCTTTTTGGCACATTTTGTGGAGGTCTATTATTGGTCATAAGCTGCTTAATCTTTTTTATACAGTTTGTAAAATATATTGTCATATCAGTCCTAAATACCCTCATACTAAATTATGTTGTTGTTATATGTCCTGTATTTAGTGTAAAAGGTGATAAATAAATGACTTACTTACTTACTTTGCTGTTAAGACACACTACAAGTTTTGTTGTGTTGTGGCAATAATAACAGAGTGTTCGAGTCTAGTAGCGTATTTAAGATCATACATTCCTGACGAAAAGTCTGAAGGTCTTGCAAACAGGAGTTTGTTGACATATTTACTTTCTGTCCGACAGTGCCATGTACAGTGACTGAATTTCAAAACTTCTTGGTAGTGAAGGCAATTGCCTGGTATACAGTGGGTTGGTCAACAAATGATTATTTTACATACGTAAATCAAACAATGATGAGTTTTCAACATGCTGATCAACAGCAGTCAACTAAATTTTTAGATTTAGATTTTAGATTTAATATTTTACTTCAAACTTTACAAAGTTCATATACACATCACAAATTAATACAAATAATACAATAAATCATGACACACAACAATAACACAAATAACAATTAATGATATAACAAACTACGCCAATGACATCTAATTACAGAAGTAAAGTTTACATCACTGTTTAAAATGTTCTTGCATATAAAATTTTCACTCTTATTCAGCCTGACGTATAAACTGTATGCACATTTTCTGTGAATCACATGAAAATAAATAATATTAAGTCTAGTAGAAATATATCTAGCGCTCGTATCATATGAAAAGTTAAACAGCTTCCGTGTTGATACATTATATGCAACCTTGAGTTTGCTAAGATTCAAAACATTCAAAACAATTTCAATAATCATCGATTAGATTACGACTGTAAATGCCAGAACGTTCACAAACAATTGCAGTTTGTTTTACAACAATTATTACCCACTGAGAGTAATGAATTAAACAAAGAAAGGAGACGCTGAAAAATTGTGAACTACCCGAGATTTGAACCTGAGACATGGATTAGTACTGGGTTGAGCTACCATTAAAACATGATACAGCAGAGGTCCCAGATTTTCTCCTTGTAGCACGTAATCTCAATCATCGATCATCAATAGACCCTTAAAAAGTGGGGCCATTGCCCGTGTTTAGGGCGAATCATACAAAAAAAAATAGAAGACGGAAATAGAAAATTTACTAGCCAGACTAAAACAAAAAGCACTGGTCTTGTATCTTTTGGTTAGCTAACTTAGGACAATAATTTGCAGTAACAATATAACCTTCACAGGTATGTAAAGTGGAATCTAGAAAAATTAATCTAGTAAAACTCTGAACAATGTTTCTACAGACATAGTTGCAGCATCTTGTATTCAATAGAAACCATGCAATAGTGGTTTAAGGTATTGAGTTGTTCTAACAGATTTACTCCTATGCACATCATGATTGAACAGTTGAACCAAAGACATGACTGAGTCGTAACTAGTAAGTAGTAAAATTCACTGTGAAAAGATCTATCATCTGATATTATGATAATTTTTTATTTATCACTATTTGCTAATTACTAATCCATGTTGATAAGTAATTTCATTATCAAAGACGTAAGTAAATGTAACTACAGACAAAAAGATATAACCACATCATGTGTCATGAAGCTGAAGTTCCAGTTTATGTAAGTGTATTATGTTTATGTAACATTGGAAAATTAATTAAACTGGTGTAAAATTTGTCAAAATTGTCAAATACACTGTTTCAGCTATGGAATCTGTATTCATATCATAAGCAGTTTCATTTAACAGTCCACGTCAATCAGATAATTCATTATCTACATCATTCAAATAGTAAAAGTAAAGTCTATGTACTTGGCATCTTAGTAAAAAGTTATTCTTAAACATAACTGCCTATTCACGGAGGTAACATTGCTTATACCCTTTTCACATCCATACATGATAAACCACTATTTCAGAACAAGAAACCAAGTGTCCTAGTTTCTCACAAAATGTAGAGCCGCATCAAAATACAAATTGATAAATACTGTACAAAACGTCTTAAAATATATGGCAGCACGGACTTAGTGGCACTGTTTCACACGAGAGTTTGTGTAACCCTTACAGGCCCAAATTATTTTTTTAATAAGAAAAAATTTTTTGGCTTGGCACTTTTGTTCAGCATGTCCATCTTGTTTACACATAATAATTTTTTTTTTCTACCTGTGCCGCGTGCTAAATATAGCCTGTATCCCACGGGATACATTGGGATTCAATGGAAGCATAAAATGTGCTTCATTTTGCAACTGCTGATAATTTATTAAAGTATTTAAGACATTTAGTATGCATGCTATGCTGATCTGTACAAAGTCGTCTCTAAAGTACTGTACCTTGGGCAGTTTTTTATGCTATGTAGATTTTCTAGTTTGCCATTTTATCACCATTTTTAGTCTATTGTTATTGGCTTAAATCAAAATAACTATTAACAGATCAAATAACTGTCAGTTTTAAAATTTTATTAATTGTAAAGGCAGAAAATATTCTCGTTCCCACGGGATACAACGGGTATGAAAGGGTTAACATACGAATGCTGTTCAATAATGCTGTTATGTGTAATTAAGTGTAAAAATACAAACAGTAACTAACAGAGACTTAAATACTAAATCACTAGATGGAGTTTGTATCTGCGATATCACGTACCTTCATCAATCAGTGCTAATGTCCCTAGTAATTTGACTTGTATCACGTCACCTCTCCGCCGTACCCTGTAACCAATCTCGCAAACGTCGATGGGATCGTTGTCACCTCTCGCCTCGGTGTCCGGGTCAATGTGATTAGGATCTTCCCATGTCTGCACATAAGAGGCAAGAAGCTGAGATGCAACATCGGGGATAAGAATGACAAATTGCAAAAAGCTCTGAAACAGGCCGGTGGGGGGGGGGGGTTGTTGGGGCCACCTAGGCGAAGCCCCCTTGGAGCCAGCAACAAATTGCAATTTTGTGACCATAGAGAGCCTCTAAGTGGACTTAAAATATCAATTACCTTGTTTCATACATAATTTAAAATACCCAACTATCAAGGATACATGATACCTAATTGTCTCAAAAACACCTAAGTACTGGCCACTCCTATGCAAAAGTATATAAAAACTGTCTGCAATTGACTCAAATAACTCCGCACAATTGATTCTATATTTTTATTCATAGAGATATACACGTGGTTACACTGATGTACGTGATGTAAACAAAGTGACGGCCTGCCACCTAGCGGTCAGCTTGTGAAATAATGTACTGGGTCCGTAAAAATTCCCTCAACGAATTTACGCGATTTACAAAAAAGGCACCACTGGTCTTCCAAAAACTCGGAAAATTCTCATCCCTGCAATATGCAGCGTTCAGGTTTATTAGTGACAGAAGTGCATCTGACAATAGTGGTGGGCTATTAATAGATTAGTCGAATTAAATCGAGATTACAACCATGTATAAATCGGTATAATCTGTGATTGAACAGTAATTAAATTAATCGAGAACAAAACACACTATGTGAGTGCAAATAAAAAGGATACTTGAATTTTCTCTTCATTTTTCTCACCTGACACAATGCGCACAATTGCAAACTAAGGCTTCTTATTCGTTTTCATATGACAGGTGTAGCTCACATAGTAACAGAGTAGTTAATGAATGTGCGTGTCTATAAAACTAGTTTGCATGTGCGAAAATAGCAGACAGCAACGAAAGCCATGAAAAAGTTCATAGGCTATATGTCAGTGCTTCAATGTTTGAAAAATATGGCTAAAAATTACCGAAAAAGATTACAAGAACAAGACTGTAATCGAATTAGAAAATTTCAAAATCGTCCATCACTATCTGGCAAAGTACAAAGCAGAAAAATCCTGAAACTGGAGAATGTTTAATCAGAGCTGATTTTTTTAACAAATTTATGTCAAATGCTTTTATCTATTTACTGTCTTTACCAATAAACTTTGTACAACTCCTGACCAAGAGTTACTTACAAGGGATTATCTAGTATAGGCTAGTATAGTCAAACTTGAGGGACTTCAAGCCTTGGTAGCATTAGGTAAAAAAATCAGTTTTTCACTACGATTTCGTTAAAATCTGTGCTAATTTTGTTTGCAATAAATAGAAAAATGGCAGTATTTCTTAAGGAATATTGTAAATAACAGTCAAGTAAATTTAAGATTTAAATATGGTTGTACTGTAGATCTAAACGAAAATGTAAAATTAAAGGTTAAGAACTCATTTAAAGATCATGTTTTAAGATATCTATTATAGCTTCTTACAACACTGTATACTGTAATATAATTACAAGGGAACTACAATGTGTGGTTATTATAAAGTTGAATGTCTGTAGATATGTTACTTTACTAACATCGCATTACCTGTTTTACTAACATCTTCATCTTTGTAAACTGTATATTTTATACGAAATAAACTCATAATAATAATAATAATAATAATATTTTTACTGACAAACAAAAGACAGCTATTCTAGTTTATTTAAAGAATATACAATATATTTACTTCAAACTATGTAAAAGTCTCTAAAATCAGGAGTAAAAAATATGCAAGACGGTGCTGGCATGTTAGAGGGCGGCTGCATCTGAGGGAGCCCTATCATTAGCCTAAGGGAATGGTCATAATCTGGCACTGGTCATTTGAGGCCGTGAAAATTCCCGGGTTTCTTGCACCACTTGTGGCGAAGCCCTGTCACTTCGGCCAAGTTTCAGAGCTAATTATCTATAATTTACTTGTGATATCGAAAATCGTAAAACAGTCGAAATTTGCCACAAAAATTTGTATATTGATATCTTCTGTGTTACACAACTGCGGTTACACGATGCTTTGCAAACATAAATGTATCTATACAAATCAACTCATTCATTTAGTAGTCGATGAATTAAAGAAATAACAAATTGCACAAAATGGTTTAACTTAACAAGTTTGGCGGTGATTTAAGATGACAGATATTTCCTAGAGTTTTGCAAATAATATCAAAGATTCTATGATGCATCACACAGCATTAGATGGTATTAAATATACTAACTTGTGGTAACGCTCCGTAATTCCAGATATACCCGTGATGTGGAAAACAGTTGTTCACAAACCGTAATTTTCCTTTCTTTGTATCTTGTTTGATTGGATTTAACTTTGCTTTAGTGTCAATCTGAAATGAGAATAATGACTTAATTAGAAATTTTATGATGCCCAGAACCTCAAAATATTGTGCACCACACAGTTTGAACAAGAGACGTAGTTTCACTATAACCTTTAAAGTATAAAGACAACAAATAAAAAACCGTATTTTCTTCCACTATTAAATCTGTCATTATTCTAGATGTCCCATCTGATTTACTGAGTCATTTTGATCTGCCGGTTGAAAACCAAAAGCAAAATACAGTAGGCACTGATTAATAGACTCATGGTTAATACTACCATTTTACTACCATATTATGCTATTCTTACTTCATATATATTCACTTTATTATGATTATTTTGCTCATTGTTTCACAGTTATTATTAAGTTTTCATTATATTTTGTTTGAGTTTATTACTACATATTTTGTTTCTTTCACTGATTTATTATTTAAGTTTTTTTGGTTGTTTTTTTTGGTTTGACTTTTTTCTAGTTTTTTGTTTTAATCGGTTAGTTAAATGCTTTACATATTTTGTTAATCATCATTTCATATTTTTCATTTTATTTCTTTATCGCATAGCTTACTTAGTTGTTCTGCTTTCATGTTTAATGTATCCCCCCCCCCCCCCCCCCATAAATTCATGTTAACAGCAGCACCACAATTTTTTTTACAATTTTCACTAACCTGAGAAGGGTAGCTGACTCGATGACCAATTGGTCTTTCGCTACCCTTTCTCCTGCACCCCCTTAACTCTTTCCTTTATGCTTAATTTATCCTTTTTAATCAATAACTAAAAAATAATAGTCAATTTGTATACTGGTGTAAATGAGGAGATAAATAAAAATGTCTATGTCTATGGTTAATAGATTCAGTCGCTTAATTGACTTAAAAGAATGGGCCGCTCCTATTCAAATGTATGTAAAAACCGCCGGTAATTGACTCAGACAACTTGGCATGATTGACTCAATATTTTTCCTTTTCAAAATAGTTAAAGTATTTAAAATAAGACACTTGTGTGTGTCCAAAGAGCTTTTGCTGCTCTTACATGATGTTTTACATCGATTTTAAACAACAAATACCCTTACAAACAGTGATGTTAGATACAGTTTTGTTTGTAAGCAGATACAGTATATTTGTCATATGTGCAATATGTTAGCCTAACGGTTTTGCTTTGTATCTGTTACCCGCTTGTCCACTGCAATTAACCTCGTTGTTTCTGAAAGCTAAACAATTAATCACTTGTCAAGCGGTTTGCTTTTGAAGCTCTTGCTGCTTTTCACAGGGGAAACAAGGTCATCACCAACTGCAGCTCAAGCACTAGGTGACTAGGTGTTTTGCGTGAATATGTGCACTTTTGCGCAGCAAACAGCAACAGATTTTTATCACTACGAGAATTTCATAAACCTCCTTCCCTTCGGTTAATTGACTCAGTCGGTTAATTGGGTCAAAACACTTCAGTCCCAGGGTGAATATATTAAGCGGCGCCTACTGTATGTGCAATCTCGATACTATTTAGAGGCAGGGCAATACTGTTTGTTTTGACCCATTCATGTGATACCACATACAGGATTTGATTTGACTTATGTGCTGATTTAAACTTGTAATGTCCCTCTTTTCTGTTATAAATTGGTTTCCTTTTAAACAGGTCATGTGACCGGTCTTTTACCTGTGCACTTACCTGTAGATTGGAGTCACTCAGACATTCACACACTGCAGTTACAGATTGTTTAGCGTCATTCATTGATTCGTTGTTATTCATTGATAATTACACTTATAGAAGTTCACCGTGTAAGTTGATTTATTAATTTCTTAAATCTTGAACCTTTGTTTATTAAAAAGACTAGAGATTAGATTTTATAATTTGCGTAAAACTTTGTTAAAGTTAATTAGATCAATTTGGTTTAGATTTTGCCGTAAAATTGAGCAAAATTATATAAAATTATCTGATTTTTTTCAGATTAAACGATACAAGCTACACTATTATGTTGTTGGAGATTTTTTTATAAGGTTGCACAACTTAGTTGGAATGAACAGAGGACTTCCGAACCTATTCAGTCACTAGAACTACAGAGGACTTCCGAACCTAGCCAGTCACTAGAACTACAGAGGACTTCCGAACCTAGCCAGTCACTAGAACTACAGAGGACTTCCGAACCTAGCCAGTCACTAGAACTACAGAGGACTTCCGAACCTAGCCAGTCACTAGAACTTCAGAGGACTTCCGAACCTAGTCAGTCACTAGAACTACAGAGGACTTCCGAACCAAGTCAGTCACTAGAACTACAAAAGACTTCCGAACCTAGTCAGTCACTAGAACTTCAGAGGACTTCCGAACCTAGCCAGTCACTAGAACTACAGAGGACTTCCGAACCTAGCCAGTCACTAGAACTTCAGAGGACTTCCGAACCTAGTCAGTCACTAGAACTACAGAGGACTTCCGAACCAAGTCAGTCACTAGAACTACAGAGGACTTCCGAACCTAGCCAGTCACTAGAACTACAGAGGACTTCCGAACCAAGTCAGTCACTAGAACTACAGAGGACTTCCGAACCTAGTCAGTCACTAGAACTACAGAGGACTTCAGAACCAAGTCAGTCACTAGAACTACAGAGGACTTCCGAACCTAGCCAGTCACTAGAACTACAGAGGACTTCCGAACCTAGTCAGTCACTAGAACTACAGAGGACTTCCGAACCTAGCCAGTCACTAGAACTACAGAGGACTTCCGAACCTAGTCAGTCACTAGAACTACAGAGGACTTCCGAACCTGGTCAGTCACTAGAACTACAGCGGACTTCCGAACCTAGTCAGTCACTAGAACTACAGAGGACTTCCGAACCTAGTCAGTCAGTAGAACTACAGAGGACTTCCGAACCTAGCCAGTCACTAGAACTACAGAGGACTTCCGAACCTAGCCAGTCACTAGAACTACAGAGGACTTCCGAACCTAGCCAGTCACTAGAACTACAGAGGACTTCCGAACCTAGCCAGTCACTAGAACTTCAGAGGACTTCCGAACCTAGCCAGTCACTAGAACTACAGAGGACTTCCGAACCTAGTCAGTCACTAGAACTACAGAGGACTTCCGGACCTAGTCAGTCACTAGAACTACAGAGGACTTCCGGACCTAGTCAGTCACTAGAACTACAAAAGACTTCCGAACCTAGTCGGTCACTAGAACTACATCATCAGATTTATCAAAATTAAGCATCAACTGATTCAGCAATAACAGCTGAACGAACTCACGCCAACAAACTGCAATAGGATTTTCAAATTTTCACCGTAAGCTAGTGGTTACCTCCATTTTCGCACAAGTCCATCGAGGCACCTCGACTATCATGTTAAACACGTTTCGTTCGCTGTTAGTGTGCAATGGAACATCATGAAATGGTGACACAACATTTCCGTCTGCATCTTCTGCAAAAATGAATGCGATATCACGAACTTTTCAAATAATTTAATTAATCAATTTGATGATCGACACCAATGAATCTTACCAGTATCAATAAAACTGACAGTTCATGTGAAGCAACAATAAATCCAATGGCTAACAGCAGCAACAGCAACAACAACGTAACAATAACACAAATGATTATAGGAGGACCCTGAAAATGTTCCCCCAAACTAACAAGTTTCTCCTCTTTCCAAAGAGTCATGAATTTCTTTCTAAGATTCCCACCAAGCATTGCCAGGACGTTTTTGAACAAAAAGCATTCTAGTGACACTTTGTGGGGACCCTCTACCTCTTTGGAAACAGGAGAAACTAGACTACACAATGATGTGGGTCCTCCTAGATGAGGGTTACAAGTTAATTTGGGGGGAAACGTTTTTTTTGAATGACCATGTATAACATTCCTCAGTCAAATGAAGTGAAGTTTATACTTTCAGGTCTGATGATTGCAAAGCAAAGTGAAAATGAACTGATGGCCAGGTTAGTCACAAAGCAAGTAATTATCATCTATAGCAATCATGATTAATTGGTGATTAATAATTGCCCATACCTACTCTTAGTTCATCACAAATGACAGAGAACAGTAATAAAAATGAAAATATTAAAATAAAAAACAAAACAAAAGTACAAGACTGAAAAATGGTGACACAAACTGGCGAAATGTAAAACAAATACAAAAATCAAACAAAGGAAGCTGTTTAGTACTAGGGCTCTTATTTAACCCTTTCACTACGGAAGGTGGCACACTGACACTTATGTTTTTTATGTCACTTAGCATAACAGTAAGCGCAGTCACTCAGGTCTGTTTATTTCACTGCTACGGCCATGTAAAAAATTGTAGAAAAGTTTGACAGCCGTGGGATTGGGGTTGTTTCACAACAAGTAATGCTAACCAGCCAATTAGCATCTGAAGCCAGGTGTATTCCACAATGCTATACTGTATGGTATGTTTCCACGCAAAATCACTTGTAGATTGTTGATGAAACGTATGTTTAGTTGATTCTTCCGCTTTCTTAGCAAATGATTGCATATTATGAATTAGTGTTGTGTCTTTTGTGAAAACTGGTTTCTTAATATAAGTACTTGCTTACTTATGATGGTGTGCACATGTGCGTGAGTGCATGTATGTGTGCTCACGCGTGTGTGTGCTCGTGTGTGTGTGCGCGCATGTGCAGAAATAAAACTAATATTTAGTATTAGTACTCAACAACAAACAACTATTTGTTTATTTACAAAATTCTGTTCTAGTAACAATGTGGCCTGGTTTCTTAATACAAGTACTAGCTTACTTATGACGGTGTGTGTGTGTGTGTGTGTGTGTGTGTGTGTGTGCATGCGTGTTTGTGTGTGTGTGTGTGTGTGTGTGTGTGTGTGTGTGTGTGTGTGTGTGTGTGTGCGCGCATGTGTAGACATAAAACTAATATTTAATATTAGTACTCAATAACAAACAACTATTTGTTTATTTACAAGATTCTGTTCTAGTAACAAAGTGGCCCAGTTAAAAATCAACTACACAGTGAAAGGGTTAAACCCAGATAACAGATAGTTTTCAGAAACTTGGATAACTACTATTTACCCACATTATCACTGTGCATATTTTGCTGACAAAACAAACATTTTGATAAAACTGTCATGGTACAGAAACTGAAAAGCATGCTGAGTATGTATACTAAAGTATACTAATGTATACTGAGTATGTATGTAACATTAACAGTTGCTAAACGTAACACACAGGAGTTTAGTACAAATTTTTATGCTTGCTATACAATATATGTGGAATTTGTACTCCTTGCCCAGCGTTTACTATGGCAGACTTATGATAAAATGTGCAATGTGCTGACCTAATTGTACATAAATACATATATAAATAAATATATAAATAGGTCGAGTAAATAATATCAGTAAGAAAGACAGTGACAAATACAAGTGAAAGTAACCAGTGACAGTGGCATCTTATTGATACTGTTTAAAGTTACCTATTCAATAGTCAACTTTATTAAGTTATAGAAGAATGGCTACCAGCTTACTGGTTTTTCTTACATCATCCCAGAATGAAATTCTGCACGGGGTTACAGACTTACGATATAATATTATGAAACCATATTTTACTTTTTTTACGGTTTTGTAGTCCTTTGTGCCTCCTTACATCTTATCAAGTATCTGTTCAAGTGACAGGTTATACTTGTTCACATAAAATTATTTAGAAGCAAACCATACCCTATCTTAAATTGCAGGTCAAAAATATCTGATCTTTAAAATATTGAAAGAAAACATATTATTTTTCCAAGAATAACTTACGTAAAAGAATTATTACTTCACAAATGCAATTTTGTGTTCGTGCCGCTAGCTGTTCGCTGTTATGTGCATTTTGCCACTCGTTAGTCAGATGGGCACTACTGCATTTCAGAAACCTGTTGCACAAAAAACAGGTGCTATACTTCTCAGTTCACTGGTGTTCATTTGTGACATAGTGCACAAGTGCGAGAGCTCTGGCATGAACACGACGGTAAATCTGAAATTTGAATTTTTACCTTAAATATTTGTTGGCTTTTAGTGGCATAATTTATCTCTACTGCATCTCTTGCAGTAGCAATGTACTTCAATTTTCACTTTTGCAAACACATGCAACACACTCAAGGAATGCTTTTGCTGTTGAAAACTATGTTTGTTTGTGATGTTATCAATAGTAGGGTTCACCCGCTGTTAATTAAGTTTTTAATCTATTATTTAATTATCAGAAATATTTGTAAGTATTACTGATGCTAAAATGCATACTTTTTACTGTACTTCAAAATGTGCTCAGATACGAAAAACCAACCTGTTTTCCTTTAAAAGACAGAGCCTTAATACGCATTTGAAAATGATAATATCAGAACTGTTGAGGAATTCAATAGTCATTCTGCGGAATAAAGATCTCTGATAGCGCATATCAGAAGAGAAGATTGCAATAGGCTGTTTTCTTTGAGTTTCACCATTGTATTCAAGATCTTCAATGAAAGTATGGCCTTGGGCAATAAAAAAGTGAAATTACTAACTCATTTTCAGCAGCGTTTTTACTATGGATGACTGTTTAAATTGTTATTTTGATCCTAGAGTTAACATAGGAGTTAAACTTGACAGAGTAAAGTTGCATTTACCAGACATATGGAACAGGGGTATGCATTGTGCGGGTGCAAAATATACAAAAGAGGTTTGATTTTTTGTATGCAGCTGTTCCACAGGCAAATAATGTATAATACATTCCAGATCCTGGTAAAGGCCACTTAATTTTTTCTTCATGAACACAAGAAGAAGATTTAGTGATAATCATATTAAAGTCGTCTGACAAGTCTGCTCGTGGAATTTTGAAGTTTATCTAAAGGTCGCAGCAAAAACAAAGTGTTGCATTTTCACAATAAAACTTTAATCATTATTTGATTCACACAAATTTCAGTTAGTTCAGAAAAAGAAAAACCATATTAACGAATAGAATTAGAAAACAGCCCAGCAAGCAGAAGAACGGTGAGCTGTTTATTAGCATTAGCAGAACACGCACAATGTGCATTATAATTGCACAAATGTTCTGTAATTCTATTAACTTGCATAAGAAGGCATGTATATATGCATGTTTAGTTAAATATTTTAAGTTAAAGCTTGACAATGCACCTTTGCCTATTTTACGAGCGGTAACAGAATATGGACCACTCTTATGGACTATTACCAGGCTGCATAAGATTATGGATATCCATAAAATAAGACCAAAAATCCATAAAATAAAATTTGAAAAATCCATAAAATAAGAAATGCATAAAATAAAAAAATATTTTTTTGTGATTTTTTGTACAAAATAAGGCAATCAAAACTGAATACAGGCATTCGATCGGAAACTTCAGCCTAGAGGGCATTCAACATTCGTACCAAATAGATGAATTATTTGAACTGAAGTGATGAATTACAAGGCATTGTCTCGTAAAATTTGATTAAATTTGAAGTGATATGAAACCGATAAATTAAAACTAAACCGACAAAATTAAAACCAAGTCCTGCGTGTTTAAAAACACGTTTCAAGCACTCCTGTTTTTACTTTTTAATTGATTTCCCCCTGGGCATCTCGTTCCAGATATAGTCTATTTCTTATTTTATTGATATCCATAAAATAAAATTTCAAAAATCCATAAAATAAGCTATTTTATTTATTTTATACATATCCATAATCTTATGCACCCTGACTATCACTGTTCCACATCTGAATTTCGAAAACAATTTTCAGTTTGTTCGAGTAGGCCTATTGTGATAATGATTTGCTGACAAAATCACAAATTTGTTAATTTCATGGTGTTGGAATGGAATGGCTTTGCAATCAAAACAGCAAGCTTGTTTGTTGTTTGTCTCTCTGTGCGTCTGCATAAACAGATGAAGTTATAAACCTATAATCGTTAAATATGGCATAGTGCAGATGTAGAACCTCATTATTTTTTGTCACAAAGGTCAAAGGTCAAGGCAATAATGTAAAAATGTCTAGAAATTCAAAATTTTACCCACCATGACTTCACCTCTATGTGTGGGTTGGCACCTCTACTGAGTGACCTCCCTCAAGTTCTCTTCTGTACTGTTTTTGATAACAAATTATCTAAAAAACTTTCTTCCCGATGCAAGAGGCAGTGCAAAGCAAACGAATTACCTTTCTAATTCCCGCACGAGTTACGCGCAGCATTCAACATGCGTCAGCACTGACAACAAACACTAAGAATAAGTGTGATTTTATAAGTTTTCGCTTTGTTCACACCGGTTACACTGTAATGGCTGATTCAGAAGTGTAACGTCAAGTATTTAATGAAGTACTGTAACATGTATGTGAATAATAATATCTATTGTTACATATTGTGATGGTTAGCAGCATTCTCCATGACAAGGAACATTATTATTATTATTATTATTGATGAATATTTGAAAAGTGGTGCCCAAATAACATGCATATATATGTGCGATGTGCATACGTTTATGTACAACTCATCATTAGTAATTAGTATCAGCTCTTTCCGATTTTGCCCACACGATATCCAATTTCAAATTAACACAAAAAGTCATTTTTGTTCATCTTGACCCAATAGTTCACTAAATTTTAAAAAAATTCTGTGCAAATTTGTTTCAACTAAGAGATCTCTTGCTCATTGCCATTTGTTGTGTTTGCCTATTATTTACAAAATGGGTTTAATAAAATAACATGAGAGATTTATAAATATGGGGATGACAATTATTGTTTATCTCATGCATTATGAGTTTTCTCAAGGTAAGCAGCTAGTGCACAACAATTGAATATTGCTACATAAAAGCGTAGGTAAGCAAATCACTTCCCACAGCTTGCTCAATAAAATAATTACTGAAAAACATACCGGGACAAAGAATAACAATGTCAAATGCGAGGATAATGTACGGCCATGGGGCATTTCAATGTTATTTTAGAGAATGAATCTTCGGTGGTTGGCTGACCACATGAAAAAAAAAACAGATAATATAAATTGAATATTAACTAAGTAACTAAGTACTACAATCAACTTGTAGTTAAAGTACAAGCACCAAAAAAGTTGCTTAGAGATTGAGTGTACGATACAATCCAGTTTTGGGTTCCTTACACAAGGGCTATCAAAATTAAGGCCATAATAATCATAAAAATAATGGGGGTAGCTGCAAAGATGAGAGTTAAGTAGTATGTATAGTGTAACCTTTCTGGGTTTTTTACACATCAATGTTATCTTTGTGTAAAGGACAACTGGGTTTAGTTATACAAGAAGATAGTAGAAAGGTAAAAGATTCCCGTTTGCAGAATAACGATAAAACCAGGAAGCTACTGACTAGGCCGACTTCAACTTCAAGTAACTACCATAAGCTAGCTTCTTAGGTCTCTAGCACAGAATTCATGAATTGTATCATATTTTTTGTATTAACAAAAACTGATTATCGATGCACATGTAATGTATATGTTTATTGCGAAATAAATCTAATCTAATCTAAGTAGTCAGATACTTACTAATAAACACCCGGTAATCAAATGTGTTCGGCGTTCCTCTTTCTTCTGCAAAATAAGACATATCGGACTGCAGTAACGACGCCGACACAGTTAGTGATCGAATATAACTTATTTTTGCAAATTTCGTGAAAGCCGGTCTCGAAATGCCGGTCAATTTTGTGCAACAACTTCCTAATACACGTACAAACACCATTGATTAAATTTATTAAGCACGAGGCTTACAGAGGACTCTGTAATCTGTTAGACTGACCTGACACCTATCGGTTGAGATTGAGACTCTCAGTCTGTGTGTTTAATAGTGAATTCTGTGTTTTTAGTTTTTTGTAACATTTGTACCTTTTGTATTAAATGATGGCATCGTTTTATTATTTTCTTTCTTGTTGCTTGCTTTTCGTAACCTTAATTTCATGTAAAACTTTAGAAGTATATGTTTGCATTTGACTTTGAGCAAGTTTTGAGACAATAATAATTTGAGTGGCGGCAATTTGAAAACTAAAATAAGGTGTGATCAAGTTTTATTCTTCAGTTTCAATTATTTCTGCTGAATCGGTTTTATTGAGTTGAACATTAACTGAAAATTCTCAAAAAACAATGTAGCAGAAATTGCATGATACTACTGTACAATCGGAAACCAAAAGGGAAGAATTCTTCACCTTCAATGCATTTTAATTTCTGCACACCCTCAAAAGAAATCTAGTTGTCTAAATCGTAATTTCCGTAAAACTTGTTGTATTAAGTTGAGGACAATCAATTATATTGGTAATGATATGTGTTTAGCAACTTAAGATAAAAAATCAAAGCCTGATTAGTAAATGGATAAGTGACTGTCCAGTTCCGTAAAGTATTAGGAAAACTGACGTTTCATCTGCTATACATTATTGATAGATAAAATTGTAGCTGAAGCTTGTATACATTATTATTAGATTCTATTAATCCACTTGATTTGCACTGTGGTTACTTTGTTTTTTGTTTAACATGAGTTTTTTAGCACATAATAATTTTTTCTAGTTACAGACTTTTCATGTATTTGAGCTGTCTGATTATTACAAAATTTCTTTTTGCGACTGTGTACTTAACTAGTTCTTAAGTTTTTCAGGCTTTCTTTTTTTGAGACCTTTTTTTCGCCCTGGCCTTTCATGGTTTGCTTGGTCTCGTGTTTAAAGTTATCCTTATTTTTATTTCATTGTAGATTTGTATCAGTATTCTAAGTGTCTTATCCTTATCCTGTCCTTCCTTTTTGTTATTCCCACATATTTTCCTGATCATGAATATCTCTAAAATTATGCATGCCTGTATTTGATTAGAGTTTTCACACATGAGAACATCTTAATTTATTGGTTAAACAAAACTTTTAGAAGCTGAGTTGTGAAGTTGATAGCGACTATTGACTTTAAGGTATTTTATTAACCAGACTCAACCAGTTTTAGGGGATTTTGTATTTAAAATCTTCAGTAAAGTAGTACTTAGTATTTACATTTAAAGTTGCCCACGCATTTTATCAACTAATTGCAGCTTTTCATTACTTAAACTCGTAAGGGAAAAAAGTTAGTATTTCCACTCTTAGTTTTGCCTGTTAACAGTGATAAATTTTTGTAAAAATTAAGTTGGAGTCAATATCAGTCAGATATTTGTGCACTTTAGCTTCTGCTCCCGAGATTGACCAACTGCTCAACCCCGTCCTCACAAACCAACTGCTCAACCCCGTCCTCACAAACCAACTTCTCAACCCCATCCTCACAAACCAACTGCTTAACCCCATCCTCACAAACCAACTGCTCAACCCCATCCTCACAAACCAACTGCTCAACCCCGTCCTCACAAACCAACTGCTCAACCCCATCCCCACAAACCAATTGCTCAACCCCATCCCCACAAACCAACTGCTCAACCCCATCCCCACAAACCAATTGCTCAACCCCATCCTCACAAACCAACTGCTCAACCCCATCCTCACAAACCAACTGCTCAACCCCATCCTCACAAACCAACTGCTCAACCCCATCTCCACAAACCAACTGCTCAACCCCATTCTCACAAACCTGTTTAGCGCATTTTGATATTGAATAACCGAGAAACGTAGCTTGCATAGCTGTGACGCTATCACGTTGAAAATGCCACTGCGATTGCACTCACATTTGTACAAAAGAATATATAGGTTTTACACGTCAAATGTAGACACAGGAAAGTTCAAATGTGACTTAGGTAAGTCAAATGTAGACATAGGAATTTCGAATGTGTTTTGGTAACTCAAATGTGACTTAGGACATTTGACTTGACATGTGTCTACATTTGACTTACCAAAAGCGCTCAAGATTTCTTGAAAACCATTGTTAACACATTTGAACTACCTAAGTCTACATTTGAGTTACCAAGACACATTTGAATTACCTAAATCTACATTTGAGTTAACGCAGGTGTACATTTGACATGTAAAACCTATAGAAAGTTGATTCGCTATAGAGTTAGAAAATACAGAGTTATGCAAGTAACATTTTTGTTTTCTCCAGGCACTGGTGATAGAGAGATAGATTGAATTGAATTGGTTGATAGAGGGTTCATCCCTGTGATTTCATGTGTAGTTTGACTACAGTGCATCGACCCACGACTTGATTTCATTTTTGGCAAAATGAATGAAAACATGCCACCTGATGTTGTATATATGGTAAAAAACTTTATTTCAAGTGGTTTATTTTTTATTTCGTTATATAATATACATAACTATGTTAGCGTCAGTTTGTCTGGTGGAATCTTTCTTTAAGTGTTTTTATAATTTGCATGTTATTCTGATGTAACTGTGATGTGATCAGTGTCAGTTAAATGTGATCAAACTCAGTTAGATATGTGATTATCAGTTGGAGATCAGTTAGTGATTTACTTACTGTTAGTAGGTTGTGATTGAAGGGAGAGCTGAATGGTCATTGTGTGTTTTTATAAACTAAAGTTAAGTAGTGCTGAGCCTGATCAGTAAGTGAATGGTGGCTGCCTGGCAGGGACCAAGATGCATATGTTTATCCAAATATAGCTAAGAGATTTCTAGTTCACTATCTCGTTCTAGAGGATTATTCTTAGTGAGCTAGGTACTGATCCTGCCAGCCACCGTACTGCCAAGCTTATGAATCAGAGATTGCGAAATCATCACTTGGGGTTGTCGAAACAGTATAAAAAAATGTGTATATGTAACAAGCTAGTATGTAGCAAAATTTTATGCAAGATTTATGTTTTTTATCAGAATAATTATCTGAATTTTATGTGTCAGAAAAATTTTAGTTATAAGAATTAAAACTTATCAGATTTGGTTTATTTGTGCTAACATACTTCCTTTTAGTTAGTTTTAGCATGTTATTCTTATATTTTGTTCTCAATTAATTGAATTGCTGATCAATTGTGAAATAAATGGATTTATACTTGGCTGTAATCGCGAGTAATCTATTAATCGTCCATCACTATAACAAGATATATGCTTTCAGGTTTTATACACTCACCAGAAAACTAAGAAAGCAAAGACGTGGCAAGATGGAAAACTTCGCCTCCTTCCTTCTGGAAACCAAGTGAGTTTTCTTTCACGTATAAGTATGGCTGACGTTCTGATTTTTTTAAAATTAACATAGTGTTTCTAGTTGGGTCTCTTACTGCAGGCTGCATAAGATTATGAATATCCATAAAATAAGACCAAAAATCCATAAAATGAAATTTGAAAAATCCATAAAATAGGAAATGCATAAAATAAAAAAATTTGTACAAAGTAACGAGTTGTAAGCATTGGCAACACTGAAAACGAATGTTAGAAGGAGAGAAAGAGAAAGAAAACAAACCAACAAATAAAAAAAACAACTCGTTCCAGATATAGTCTATTTTTTATTTTATTGATATCCATAAAATAAAATTTCAAAAATCCATAAAATAAGCTATTTTATTTATTTTATACATATCCATAATCTTATGCACCCTTAATGCTTAGTGCTTAATCAAGTGCACCAAAGATGGATCTTAAAACGAATGTTAAAGATAATTTGTGCCAGTCTTCCTCTTGGTCCAGTGGTCACCAATTTATAGGCTTGTTTGTGTAGGTTATCAGCAAAATTTAATATTGATCACTGCATTAGTAATTTAGCATTAACCTAGTCCCAAGCCCGGATAAATAGGGAGGGTTAGGGTCAGGAAGGGCATCCGCCTGTAAAAACTGCGCCAAAACCTTCTATGAATGAGTCAGTGAGACTTAAAGGTAAAGTCCACAAAGAAGTGGTCAGACCCGCTCTAATCTATGGGCTGGAAGCAGCTTCTCTAAAGAAGACCGAAGAGAAGAAAATGTATGTGGTGGAGATGAGGATGTTGAGGTATGGACACCTGAAAAGAAGAGTCGGTGAAGATCTTGTGGCAATTGAAGACATAAATGAAGAGATGGTCAACAACAGGAATGCGTGGAGAAGACTCATTCACAACGGCGACCCTGAATAGGGAAAAGCTGGGAAGAAGATTAGTAATTTAGCATTCATTACACAAAATGAGAATCAAATCATTATCTTATTATTGTGTAGAATGGCCGTAGTATAACTTAAGAAATTTTGAAAATTTGGAACTACAATTTGATTTTTAACACGTCTCACTGTCAGCATGAAAAAGTTTTATTTTATTTAAAAATGTTGCTCAAATATATTATACATTTATACTTGTCTATTTATTTATTTATTTATTTATTAAATATATCCACAACGACCATTACAGCATTGTACGTAAAAGTATTTAATAGCATATTTATTATTATGTGCACAAGATGCCAAGCCGCAAATGACCCGTGGGGTACTCAAGAAGTAATTACTTGTTTAGAGCACCCCAAATGAATGTGGACTGAGTGTAATAGAAAAGAGCAGTAAAGGAGTAGAAAGAAAGGTTAATAGAGAATAGAAAGAAAGAGAAAGATGAGATGAAAGATATATATATATATATATAATCATACCTGGATTATGCTTGTAAACTGTGTATCATTCCAGGGATTCCTGTACGACGATAAGGGAACAAAATTGGATTCCATGTTTGTGAAACATAATGAGGTAGGTCAACTGCCCTTTTAAATGCGTGATAGATCATTTTGCTATGTAGAAATCATTAACCTCATATGTGACTGTACGTAAGGAACATTAAAGCGTTTAAACCCGTTGTTGGCATTTGGTCAACGAGCTTTTATTTCACTAGACAGCAGGTTGTAAACATCCCGTGCAAAATGATTATGTTTTAATGTAATCACTATCAGCTGTCATAGCTCTGCTTCCATAAGTCCAGGGATGAGAATTTTCCGCAGATACGCGAAATTCCGAGTTTTTGGAAGACCAGTAGTGCCATTTTTGTAAATCGTGTAATTTTCACGGACCCAGTACATTATTTCACAAGCTGACCGCTAGTTGGCAGGCCGTCACTTTGTTTACATCACGTACATCAGTGTAACCACGTGTATATCTATATGTATAAAAATATAGAATCAATTATGCGGAGTTATTTGAGTCAATTGCAGACAGTTTTTATATACTTGTGCATAGGAGCGGCCAGTACTTAGGCGTCTTTGAGACAATTAGGTATCATGTATCCTTGATAGTTGGGTATTTTAAATTATGCTCTCTATGGCCTACGCGGCCCCCAAACCCCCGGCCTGTTTCAGAGTTTTTTCGCAATTTGTCATTCTCATCCCTGTAAGTCTAAAAAATGTGAGCAACATAAATCCGCTATAACTTACTTTTTAACTAAAAAAATGCTGTCAGTGCTTATATTAATCATCACTGCTTTGGCAGCTTGAGGTGATTGACTAGGTGACTTTATAGTCTTTTCGCTATCCTTTCTCTAGTTCTAGATCTATCTATACATTTTAACCATTCTTCAAAACTTATTAGAGATTCTTTTATTAATCATGTTTTATTGTAGCATTATAAAGAGATAAATAAATTGAAATTGAATTGAATTGAGGTAAATGGGTCAATTCTTAGAGGACTTCTTTGTGAGAAATTTGTACTTTAGTGTTGCTCTATTCGCTATCACAACTTTCTAAACCAAACACACATTGTCACTCATTGACTGACCTTAAAATCGACTTGGGGAAAAAAACTGAAAGTGGTAAATGTACAGTAGTTTGATAGTCTTGGTTTGTCATTTTATAATGTAGCTGCGAGTGACACTGGAAATTTATGATAAAATTCGTTCGATGCAGGTGTCTAGCGGAGTGGATCTTGAAACTGATCGTTATCTGATAACTGTTGAAGATCTTTTACTACCTGGTAAAGACGCAGAAGCTGCCGCTTCCAGTTGCCTTCAATCAAAAGATGAAGATTTATCTGCAGAACAAACTGTGGGGAGTCAATGTCTAAGAAAAGAAGAATCGAAGGCCGGGACAAAGGAACAACAGGGACTTTCACGGAAACGAGTATGTACTACCGTTACTGTGCGATATTAGTTACGCTTATGGAAAAAGTTAAAATCCATGTGTTTGACTATGTGCTATATGAATGAAAGTTCAGGCTTGTAAATGTCTCTATGGTGAAGTTTTACCATGTGTGGTGGGTTAGCTGAAATGGTAAGATCCACTTATACAATTGCGCAAAAAGCGCAAAGCTTCGGGTTGAAGTCATGGGTTGATTCTTAGTTTGTTATTTGTAATTTTAATTACTATTATTTCTTTATTAATTGCTATGTTCTGCAAATCTGATCACTAGATACATTTTAGCTTTGGTAATTTCTTGATAAACGTATTGCCTGACTGAGAAGTAAGTGTTTCAGAATCATATTAACTTACTTATGTATTATGTGATATGCGCTTATCTATAGTGTTTACCTGTTTGTTTTTAGGGGTTTATTCCACCACGGATAATCAAACACCCACCTTCTGAGCAGCGGTCTCCCAAAGAGTACAAGCACTCGCCCTGTTCAAACGAACAACTTCCATCATCTACGAAATCTATTTCACCCGTGTGGCAAAATGCTGTTAAGCTGACAGGATTCGACGATTTGTATGCTCAGAAGTCGTCTCCAAAGATGGAGGAAGATAAAGTGAGAAAAAAGAATCAGTTTTCTAAGGTTGATTCTGGACTGCAATTGTCATCTTATAGCAGCAGGCCAGACTTGCCTGATATGTTTCAAGAGAGTCCATGTAATATCAAGAATGAAGGCTGTCTCTTGTCACTTAATAAAAACTCAGCAGTTAGTAGTGAGGAAAATAGACTTGAAACATTTATGACTCGCGTGGATAAACCTAATGTCGAATCCACTACAAATAGTTTGCAGAAACAAAATGTTCAGATGACTTCACTAGATAAATGTATCCAGGACGGAACGTTTGCAATATTGCTTGAGAACATTGACGCATACGCGGGTGGTAAAGATGCAGTGAAATCCAAGGATGTGGAAGGTCCCGCACTCTCATCACTATCGCCACCTGTAACCGAAGTTAATCTTAATGTGAGTATTGGCACTTCCTTATATTCTGGTAGTAATGATATAACATCTAACAACAGTGCAGAAGCTTTGCTGTGTTGTGTTGAAGAGGGCAAACATAATAGTGTGAGCAGAAGAGGTTCTTTTGAAGGAAGGGTGAAAGATGCGGAGTTGCAAGATGATCGCGCAGCACCTTCTGTGTTAGTAACCGACCACGTGGGTTTAACGGCTGATGAAAAAATAATACCAGTAAGAAAGTCTGACGTCGCTGATGGCAAGCAACGGAAACAGTCTAATGTGAGTTTCAATAACGCGAAACAGTTGTTAATAAGATCTGGTGCAAGTGAAGAGAGTGGACGCTGTAGAAAAAATGACGGTGAGTCTTTTACAGATAATGGTGTTGCATCAGAGCTTGTGAGACCAAAAGTGTTTTCTTGTGAGACTCCTGAAAATTCTGCTTGTGCTTTTGTTAAAATAGACACGAAAGAAAACAATTATGGTAATGTTGTTATGTCACAATGTCGGAATGTTCCCCGTTCCCAAGACCTGGCATTCCGCACTGGTGATTGTGCTGAGTCAACCTGCTTTGAGCTTGGGTTTTCTGATTTATTAGAAGACACATTTGGAGATGATGAGACCACAGGTGGAGGAAACGTCGGTGAAATGATGCAGAATTTAGGCAGACATTCCCCGTCTGCTTGCACAGTGGGTTCTCCCGTTCTTGCTGAAAACGTGTCTGGGCAGGAAAAAGATTTATCTATAACTGTTTGCATACAATCTGAGAAAGTATTGTCCGTAGTTCCAGAAATGGACAAATTTGTTCTGGACAGTAATAAAGATAAGTCTAAAGAAACCTCGCAATTGGCGACAAATGGAACTAGTGGTTCCCTTAAAGAAATGTTAGGAAATCTGCCATCTACATATTCTTCTATTAATCCACAAGAAGAGAAAAGCTGTCATAGTGGCAAATTTGACAAGCGAGTGTCAGAAAATAAGTATCCAGATCAATCCTCTTTTGCGGAAGGGTTTTCTACTAACAATAAATTTGATAAAGAGATATTTGATGCAACAAACATTTCCTTTTCAAAAGAATGGCTAGACGATTCACAAATTTTATCTGATAATGACGAATTCTGTTTCAGGAATCCACATCATTCACATTTACCATCAAAACATTTTTCTCAGGAGTCATGGGGTGCTGAGCAGTTGTTCAATGATGTGCTGTCATGTTCTGCTTCCGTGAACCAGGTTCACATTTTAGATGAATCATCACTTGATGTGCATAGTGGTAACACGACACCTGTAAGCACCAGCAAGCAACTCGCTGACGGATTACTAAATGTTCCAACTGTTGAGATGTTTTCTCAAATTGTCCAGTGGCTGTCATCTGAATCTGACCAACATTTGTGGCCCACGGAAACAGCGCAGAAGCCATTTGACTCTGAATCTCTTTCACATAGCAGTGCTGCACTGTTTTCATTGAATTCTTCTTCGGACGACATTCTTATTTGCAGCGCTGCGCCGCAGAAACCGAATGCTTCTCAGAGTTCGACTGGACGACGGCCAGACAACATTGCACCGCATTCCACTGTTGAGCAGGAATTTGATGCGAAAGATGTGCAACCTGTTGTTGATTTATTGTCAGATTCTGAGGAAGAAACTCAGGCTCAGTGCGATGACGACAGCAGCAAAGCTGTGGCCGCTATTTTAAACAAAGATCCATCCGCTAAAGTGCACGAGTCGTTCTCTGCCAAGAAGCTTGACACAAATGCTGTTTCATACCCTTTACAAAGAGGGAAGTGTGAAGATATTGGTGTGTCACTACAGTGTCCACTAACACCCAGTAAGCATAGAGCTGATTTTTTTTCTCAGCTAGATCCAAAATCACCAGACGAGAATGCTGACCACAGTGTTGCTCCGTCTCAAGCCAAGCGGAGTTCTCATTGGGAAGTTTACCCAATGACAGCAAATCAGAATGAAAACACCAGTCTATCTCAGACAAATGCAGCTGCAAATCTCAGCACACAGTGCAACAATTGTAATTACATGTTGCCAGTTGATTCTGCAAGTGATTTTGAGGTTTTGCCACCTCCCGAAAATTTGTTCCTTTCCCACAGCGGAGAAGTTCAATATCTATCAGAAAATTTTGACCGTAATCAACTCGGTATTAGCAAACTGCCAGCAGCTTTTCATGGCGCAAACTCAATTGCCAATGATAATATTGACGATTATTTGCAGTTTAAAATGAGTCCAAGTGACTTCCAACGTGATCTGAAGAATAATTGTCACAGAAAAGAAAGAATGAATCACTATTCTGAACATTCACCCAGCAGCCCAGGACATACATTTGCTTCATATCAGCTAGAAAGTAGCGATCCACCCCACTTGGAAAATAAAGAAAATTTGGTGCCTGCTTTAGATATTACAGTTTTAACAAATCCTGCGTACGAAGGTTCTACTAACATGAAAACGAGGTCGTTTGATTCGCCGTATTTTAATATTTCGGATGAAGATGAAGGGAACCGTAAACCGATGCTTTCAGAAAAACTGCGAAGCGTACCCCACCCAGATGAATTGTTTGGGGACAAGAAAAAGCATAAACCCAGTTTTAGGGGTGTACATCAACCTGTGGATATTGTAAAGGCTGTAAGTGACGGCATGTTGCTTTATTGTAGTTGTGGAAAGGATGAGTATTTTATGCATACTTTACTCAAACTGGCTAAGTGTTCAAACTCGAGAAGCTAAAAATATTACCATGTGCTTTAGCTGATTAGAGGAAACTAATAAATGCGTCTCTAAAATAATAGATTGTAGCAGTTAAACTTAGTGTAGTGTGTTACACATTACTAATATGCATTGTAATGAAATTGCCACTATCTGTCCTGAAAGTAGAAATATATGGTTTGTAATATAAATTTTAATAACTTCTAAAAGTTTCTTGAGTGCAGTACTAATGATGTATGCAGGTCAGATGCAAAAAAATCGTTATTAGGCCTTTCTGTACTTGGCTCCTTGATCAAACTGTCTGTGGTCCCGCAGGAATTGCAGGAAAGTTTAATGTGGCCCGGCTAGTCAGATAATTTGCACACCCCTGAATTAGAGTTACATGTAGTGTAGCATGAATATTAAATTTCCTTATAATTTGGCAAATAACAGACAAGCTAAGTAAACTATTGGGGCGACTGCCTTTTTGGATCAGTACAAAATTTATTGTGGTTTTGAATTTTCTGATTTAGTCATTGCACTTTTTGTCATGTGTAATACGTTTTTGTTCTTAACGAGTTCTGCATTTTCAATATGCGCTATGCAATTACGCAAGTAGTTACAATAAAACTGAAACAAATGCAGCTCTGCTACAAAAAATCAATTCAAATCAAATCATTTATTGTTTTTCCCACATACAACGTCGATTAAAACTTAGCAGCATAATTATAATAGCCAATCAAATGGGAAGGGGTGGCGAAGAACATGCGTTATCGTATCAGCCACCCCAACTCAGTTCTGTTATAAATATTTCGCATGCAGTGCAGACGATAACTAATCAAAAATAATGAAATATAGAATTATGCACTTGTTTACATCTATATAACATAAATAAAAAACGCTAAAAAGGAAATTTCACAGAAAAAAGCATTGAGAGTAGATAAATGATTGTTTACATATTTGGCTGTGTGTTATGATTATCAGATTAAGTGATGTTTAAGTTGCACATTTTCTACAAATTTTCACTGCGTTTGTTTTTCGGTCATGTTAAACGTGGCGCTTTTTGAAGACACCTCAGCTGCATTTCTTGATAATTATTGTGCGAGAATATTTAGGTTGAAGAGAAACTGGAAAAACATGTAATTCGTGGATCATGTTCGAGTGTCACCACGCGCAGGCAGCCAACAACGACGACTGCTAGTGACACCTTGCAGCAGAGTCTGAAAAGAACCCTGAACAGTATGCAGTCCTCTTCAGAAGTGCGTCATGGGATGTCACCTACAGGTATTCGGCTTTGTAGACTTTTAGCTCTTTCAGCTCGCAGCAGAATAGCAGTTTTCGTTGCATAGCAGTGTTTACAAATTCATTGAGAGAAAAACAATGCACTGCCAATGAAGCAGGGATGAGAATTTTCCGCGGATACGCGGAATTCCGAGTTTTTGGAAGACCAGTAGTGCCATTTGGGATGGGAATTTTCCGCAGATACGCGGAATTCCGAGTTTTTGGAAGACCAGTAGTGCCATTTTTGTAAATCACGAAAATTTTTACAGACCCAGTACATTATTTCACAAGCTGACCGCTAGTTGGCAGGCCGTCACTTTGTTTACATCACGTACATCAGTGTAAACACGTGTATGTCTCTATGTATAAAAATGTAGAATCAATTGTGAGTTATTTGAGTCAATTGCAGACAGGTTTTATATACTTTTGCAAAGGAGCGGCCAGTACTTGGGCGTTTTTGAGACAATTAGGTATCATGTATCCTTGATAGTTGGGTATTTTAAATTATGCATGAAACAAGGTAATTGATATTTTAAGTCCACTTAGAGGCTCTCTATGGTCACAAAATTGCAATTTGTTGCTGGCTCCAAGGGGGCTTTGCCCCTCAACCCCATTGAGGGCCTAGGCGGCTCCCAAACCACCTGCAATTTTTCATTCTCATCCCTGATGAAGCCGTTTACTATGCTTGCTCATTCAAAAACAAAATCAATGCTTGTGTGATGAAAGAACTGAATGTTGTGGAACAAATGAACTTTGAATTCCAATTTTATTGCCAGGAAGACACTGAAATGTAATTTTTCGACACTGTGGCGCTTCGCAAGCTTAAATTCAGCACTCAAAAGTAGTGCCTTGTCAACGGAGATGTTTGCAACGTGAGTTGGACCTGACTCATAAAGAACATTATCTAAGATGAGCCACTGAACTGACAGAAGTGTTTCAGCAACATATAAATATGTATACATTCTCCCTTTAAGAGGTAAAGATTTACCTGCAGTGAGTACTGAACCCCTGGCGGCCACACGCCACTCACATAAAGTAAATTCATCTACCCGCTTTGTTCTACATTTTTATTCTAAATGGAACGTAAAATTACAACTGCTCAAACATTATTTTTATTAATTTCTTTGTTATTATTGTTGTCATCGCCGTCATCATTAGGTAGTTAAAAGTGTTTTCATTGATTATTTTTAGGGTTATTACCGGAAGAAGATGCTTCTAGTCTGTATCTGTTTGACCCAGTGAAGGTTAAAAGATCAAGATTCATAGAAAAGCTGCCACAGGTGCAAACAACTGAAACTGTTTTTCAGCCTCAGGTACTTTATCACATTATTTTTAAACAAAAACATTACATCATATTAGAATAATTTATTTTGTAGTGCATGTTTTATCTGAGTGATCGCTTTGTGTCGGTATGGATGATTAAGCAATGGGATTTAATGTTGTACTAGCACAAGAGGCACCTAAGCACTGAAGATATTATAGTACTCCCATATATGTGAAATTTAGAACAAAAACAATGGAAAATTGTAAAATAAAATTTTATATTTCGAAATGAAACAGAAATTGCAACAAGATTTTATTTATGGTAGTCACGTACTCATCATCACCACCATGTGATACATACAGTCAAAAGCAACATTATCCTGTTTTCATCATCACCACCATGTGATACATACAGTCAAAAGCAACATGATCCTGTTTTCAGTATCACCAACATGTGATACATACAGTCAAAAGCAACATTATCCTGTTTTCATCATCACTACCATGTGATACATGCAGTCAAAAGCAACATTATCCTGTTTTCAGTATCACCACCATGTGATACATACAGTCAAAAGCAACATTATCCTGTTTTCATCATCACTACCATGTGATACATACAGTCAAAAGCAACATTATCCTGTTTTCATCATCACTACCATGTGATACATACAGTCAAAAGCAACATTATCCTGTTTTCAGTATAACCACCATGTGATATATACAGTCAAAAGCAACATTATCCTGTTCTCATCACCACCATGTGATACATACAGTCAAAAGCAACATTATCCTGTTTTCAGTATCACCAACATGTGATACATACAGTCAAAAGCAACATTATCCTGTTCTCATCACCACCATGTGATACATACAGTCAAAAGCAACATTATCCTGTTTTCAGTATCACCAACATGTGATACATACAGTCAAAAGCAACATTATCCTGTTTTCAGTATCACCAACATGTGATACATGCAGTCAAAAGCAACATTATCCTGTTTTCAGTATCACCACCATGTGATATATACAGTCAAAAGCAACATTATCCTGTTTTCAGTATAACCACCATGTGATATATACAGTCAAAAGCAACATTATCCTGTTTTCAGTATAACCACCATGTGATATATACAGTCAAAAGCAACATTATCGTGTTTTCAGTATCACCACCATGTGATACATGCAGTCAAAAGCAACATTATCCTGTTCTCATCACCACCATGTGATACATACAGTCAAAAGCAACATTATCCTGTTTTCAGTATCACCAACATGTGATACATACAGTCAAAAGCAACATTATCCTGTTTTCAGTATCACCAACATGTGATACATACAGTCAAAAGCAACATTATCCTGTTCTCATCACCACCATGTGATATATACAGTCAAAAGCAACATTATCGTGTTTTCAGTATCACCACCATGTGATACATGCAGTCAAAAGCAACATTATCCTGTTCTCATCACCACCATGTGATACATACAGTCAAAAGCAACATTATCCTGTTTTCAGTATCACCAACATGTGATACATACAGTCAAAAGCAACATTATCCTGTTTTCAGTATCACCAACATGTGATACATACAGTCAAAAGCAACATTATCCTGTTCTCATCACCACCATGTGATACATACAGTCAAAAGCAACATTATCCTGTTTTCAGTATCACCAACATGTGATACATACAGTCAAAAGCAACATTATCCTGTTTTCAGTATCACCAACATGTGATACATACAGTCAAAAGCAACATTATCCTGTTCTCATCACCACCATGTGATACATACAGTCAAAAGCAACATTATCCTGTTTTCAGTATCACCACCATGTGATACATACAGTCAAAAGCAACATTATCCTGTTTTCAGCATCACCACCATGTGATACGTACAGTCAAAAGCAACATTATCCTGTTTTCAGTATCACCACCATGTGATACGTACAGTCAAAAGCAACATTATCCTGTTTTCAGTATCACCACCATGTGATACATACAGTCAAAAGCAACATTATCCTGTTTTCAGTATCACCACCATGTGATACATACAGTCAAAAGCAACATTATCCTGTTTTCAGTATCACCACCATGTGATACATACAGTCAAAAGCAACATTATCCTGTTTTCAGTATCACCACCATGTGATACATGCAGTCAAAAGCAACATTATCCTGTTCTCATCACCACCATGTGATACATACAGTCAAAAGCAACATTATCCTGTTCTCAGTATCACCACCATGTGATACATGCAGTCAAAAGCAACATTATCCTGTTTTCAGCATCTTTATAAGCATTACCACATTTGAAATATGTGATGACACATTTATATAATCAGTCAACGTATAACATCTCAGTGGCAGTGATCTCAATGTTCATCCATACTGTCATATCGTAAACAAACACAAAAACCGCCACATATATTCCGGTATATTTCGCTTTTGGCAATTATTCGATTTGATAAGCTGTGTTGGGTCTGTTCCACTGAGGTCCTAAGCATGTGCTTATTTTGCTTAACCCTTTCAGTCCCGATTTTTTTAAAAACACAACAAAAGCAAAAAAATGTGCTTCATTTTGCAACAGCTGATAATTTTTTAAAGTATTTAAGACATTTAGTATGCATGCTATACTGATCTGTACAAAGTCGTCTCTAAAGTACTGTACCTTGCGCAGTTTTTTGTGCTATGTAGATTTTTTAGTTTGCCATTTTATCACTAATTTTAGTCTATTGTTATTGGCTTAAATCAAAACAACTATTAACAGATCAAATAACTGTCAGTTTTAAAATTTTATTAATTTTAAAGCCAGAAAATATTCTCGTATAACACGGGATACAACGGGTATGAAAGGGTTAAAGGCTGCATGGCATGAAATTGGATCTTACAATCCGTTCTATCAGGTCAGACAGTTGTTATGAGTATTTATTTGTTGCATTTCAATCGTGCCTTGTAAGCGCCTTTGTCATTTATGGATTCTAATTTCAATGTGAATGGTTGGTTATCTTGCAAATAAAACCTGTACGGATTGTCCTGTCCTGTCCTGTCCTGTCCTGTATATCCAATGAAAAATATGTAATATGAAGTTGGTAGTGAGATCCAACTGTTATGCACATACGCGTTCCCCTACCTGTTAAATTTGGTCTTGCCCCTTTAACTGTCATCAGTCATGTGACCAGGTAGACATTACCTGGTATGCAATTCAAGTTGATATCATGTGAATGTTGTGAATTGATTTCTGTTGCTTTTTTGCAAGTTATAAGCGTCAAAACTCAGGGAGACCACATGTAAGTGTCTAATTATGTCTATTGAACTGCCTTATGCAATTAGGGCTATTTCGCTGTTATTTTTTTGTATAATTATAGACGAAAATCACGTAACCTAATTTAGTAATGCACCTGTATCAAACTTACGTTTTTCGCTAAAAACTTATTGCTTTATTACTACAGATAAAATGAAAATTGCTGCATATTAAACATATTTGATGTTCTGGAGTTTAAATGTAATACACCAATGTGTTATTCATAGCCTTTGTGTCTTTTGTAAGAAATAACGTGTTTTTTTTCGCAGTTCTGAAATTTTCAGTTATCTCACGAAGAGAAAAAGTTTATCTCATGTCCTTCTACTGTTTTACTTGTTTGCGCTCAACAACACAAGCGTGCTGTATTGTGTTCTTAATTTTTTTTTACACTAATTTTGCACTGTTTTTAGGACTGCACTTCAGTTGAAGATTTTCAGCTTGTTCCTGATGCAGAGGTGTTTTGTAAAGAAAAACTCACATTCCACTGCCTAGATGAAGATGAGAGTTATTCTGGCTTTAACTTTCCGTATCCACAGCAAACTAGCTTAACTACTCATCCTCTCAGTCAGCGGGATAACGCTCTCAATCAGCGGGATAATCCTCTCAATCAGCGGGATAATGCTCTTAATCAGTGGGATAATGCTCTTAATCAGTATGATTCAAAAGAATCAAACTGTTCGGCTTTATCACAACCTGTATTTCAAACTGATGCAAATAATGGCAGCAAGATGGAAGCTAATGATGACTTAATGTTGGATATATTAGATTCTAGTAATAAAACTACAGTACCTGTCTCCTCTTGCCAGTCAGCTAACAGAATGTCTGATTTAACTGCCGCTCGTAGAACTCGGGTACCCGTTCTTTCGAAGCCGTTCTCCGACTGCGCAAGCGACTTTCTGTACCCATCTCTCAGAAATTCTTCAGAAAGAAACGACAACTGGAAGCAAGAGAATTTTGTATTTGCTAACAAAAGTGACTCTGCTGGCAATAGTGATTCTACCTTAAGGATTTTTAGTGATTTAGGTATGCCTGGTGCTAAAAAACGGCATGTTCTATCTGATACAAATGTAAATGTAAAACCACCAGCAATAAACATGATCTCTGCTGAAATAATTACTACATCGCTGAGTGACATTCACGATGGTAAAGAAGCGTGTCCGGGTTCCCCTGATTTTGAATTTACAGATGATGATGTTTTATCAGACTTGGAGAAGGTGAATCAGACTAGTGAATGTTTGTTGCACAAAGCCGTTTCTTCCTCATCGCTCTTAGACGGAGAGTTTTCATCGAATTTGTAAGTACGTTTTAGCAGTTGGTTGAAAGCTGTTGATTATGCCCAGTTATGTAAGCTATCTCAAGTACTGTTCAACAATTGTAATGAGTATTTTTAGAAGCCAACAATTTCGCATCCAATTTAACATAAGTTTTTTTACCTTTATGTTCTGTTGTGTTTATATACGCATATAAAAAAGTACACGGGTCATCCTGAAATGACAGGGTGTAAATAGCCAGTAATATGTGGTCACTGAGACAACCTTTCAACAACACGTCAGGCAAACACACAGATGTTGATATTAAGATATCTTTTGACGACAACATACACGCACACATCCACATCAGAGCAATCCACTGGACATGCAGTATTCGGAAATCCTTTGAGTTTCAACGCATGAGGTACATAACATACACTAATGAAAAGGTTTTTGTTATTGCGCTCTGAGGTTTTTCTTAAATGATTCTATCATACCACATTTACTTGAAACATTCGACCCAGAGAAAAACCACACAGATTCGCCTCTAGTTTAGTATTCATAGTCGTACCGAATTATTCAAAACATAATTGTGCTGTCACTAACCTCAAATGAACAAATGGAGTATTACCACGAAGTAAGCATTTCAAAATATCACTGATACTACTAAAATGAACCAAAATAATAAGCTATATGTACGTTTAGTAATGTTTTAAAAAGTATGAGTTATTTTGCTTTTAATGGTACTATGCCTACTAATAAAAATTAACTAGACCAAATTAATTGTTTTTGAAGTTGATCATCATAGTTCTCTGTAAATGATCTTTACATAACTTATTAACTTGGTTTAATTACTGAATGAATGAGTCAGCTCTGTGAGCACTAGTCTTCATACCTTGATCTTAAAATACCAGTTTTTCCATATTACAAGAGTTACATATGCATTACTACTTGCTTTGTATTGTTAGGAAAATGTATAAAGCCAGTGCAACACGCTATTATGCTTATAATCCTTATGCCACCATAATTGGACTGTTTTACTCTCTGTTTTATCTAATATTCCATTTCGTGTTATTATATGATGAATGTTTCTGCCTTGAGTAATGTAACTCTATTTTAATTATGCAGTACTTTTGTATTCTAGATTGGTTGAAGGCCATGTCTGTTTGGGTAACAATGAGGAGCACACAAAACCGCGTGAATTTTCTACAAAAAAACACAACGCCAAGAATCTTGCAAGAAACAAGTTTAAAGTGCGTTATTTTATAACGTAATTCTCCTTCTTTTACAAAACTCATAATGTTTTTAATTGTCTTGCACAGTACTTGGTTGTTCATTCTTGTAGCAGTAAACTTTATCGAACATCATCGATCATTTTATAGCTGGGTACTCATACAAACGTAAGGCAGGTAGACAAAAATTCAAAGCTTCAACAACTAACCTGAGAAATACTTTAAAATTCCCAATCATTGAAGCACACAAAGAATATTTTACTCTGCTTTTTATATTTAAATACATTAACAACATCAGCAAACCATTCCAGAATAACAGATTTACCTTTTTTCCAAATCCTATCGTTAATTCCAGAACAAGAAATCTAAAACAAATTAGGACAAATACCCACTATGGAACGAACTCTGTAATCAGACAAGCAATTTTACTTTGGAATTCTCTACCGTTACAGGTTAAACAAATCAAGTCCCTATCAGCATTTAAAACAAAATTAAAATCACTAATATTAACCAGATATGAAATGCCATCACACCAGTACGACAACATACACACTAATTCCGAATTCATATACCCACGGCCATATTAATTAAATCATAGTTTTTTTTCATTTTTTGTGCATAGTTGTAAATACGTTTGATTTTATTCGTCGTTACTTTCCATTACTGCACAGTTGTTTAGATTGCACTGACGCATTTGCCTTTAGCAGTGTAAGTTTTTATTAACTAACACTGATTGATCATCTCTGTAAAGTTTTAGTCAGTGATTATCAATGTATCTTAATGACAAATAAAGATTATTATATATATATATATATATATATATATTATATAATTATATAATATATATATATAATATATTATATTATATATAATATATTATATTATATAATATAGTGTTATATATGTATATATATATATATATAAGTATACTAAATATAGATGACTAAAATGCACGCTTAAGCTACGTTGAAACAAGTTATACTTATAACGCTTTATTTGCAGATTTAATTACAGTTAGCAGAAAATTAATTTTTTATTTGATGCTGACTTAAATGGGTTTTGCATAAATTTTGAGAGACTTACATTCTCGCAAAGTTTGAAATTTTGGAATTTTTATTAAATTCAAATTAATAGGCAACTTGACTTTATGTTTTTATATTTTGAGATAAAAGAGTCACCCCAAAATCCGTATGCCACCATAATTGGAACCGTTTTATTCTCTGGCTTATCTAATATTCCATTTCGTGTTATTATATGATGAATCGTCTGTGCCCAAAATACCCATTGTTAACAGAATTAAATAACTGTAAAAATTAACTCACATTTTATCATAAAACTGTAATGAATCAACGATTGATATTAAAACAGTTGTGTTTCGGCTTCTGTTATTAAGTGTTACTTGTTGAAGAATGGAAATGACATAAGTAATTAACTCATTCCAGGATTGTGGAGCCATCTGTTAACCAGAATGCTAAACTAAATCAGAACAATGCATGTTAACCTGAAAATATTTACTCACGGTTGTTTGCATTTCAGAGAGATTTGACAGAGGAGTTGTTTTTCCCTAGTCGTGATGAAGTTAGCAGTGAACTGACGCCGACACGTCAGACTAAAATATCGGAATCTTTTAGCAATTGTCAAGAGTATAAACAAGTGCTGCTCTCTGCGATCAGGGGTAAAATTATGTGTAAACATTACCCGACTAAGCTGTGTGCCAATAAAATGGTAATCGTATACAGGTAGTCACTAGTCAGTCGTCAACATACGACTTGGGAACTTGTGAATTGCTTTGATTTGATTTTGCCTCATACAATACGCTCGTGCAAAGTATTACAACCAATCAACAAGTATTGTGTGTGTGTGTGAGGGAGAGAGGGAAGGAAACAGGGAGAGAGAGCGAGAGAGGGGAGGAGAGAGAGAGAGAGATGGAGAGAGAGAGAGCAGAGAGGAGAGAGAGAGAGAGAGGAGAGAGGGGGGGAAGAGAGAGAGAGAGAGAGAGAGAGAGAGAGAGAGAGAGAGAGAGAGAACGAGAGAGAGAGAGAGAGAGAGAGAACGAGAGAGAGAACGAGAGAGAGAGAGAACGAGAGAGAGAACGAGAGAGAGAGAGAGAGAGAGAGAGAGAGAGAGAGAGAGAGAGAGAGAGAGAGAGACACTTTACAACCATGACTACATTATCATCTAATCAAAATTCTTATCGTCTCTTTTTTTAAGCAGTTCAACTTTAAATCACCACCAGTCTGATAAATTTGTCTGTGTATGCCACTATACTTATTGCGCTTACAAACTCACTATCTTATGATGTGTACGAGTGTAGCGCTCGAGCGTGCTGCAATAACAAAAGCACGTTGATTAACATTTTTTATATGCACATGTATTTTTAAGCTTCTATTAAATGTTATTAGAAATGTAACCCCATTTAGCAAGCCTTGGATTTTTTTACATTTGTGTAATTAATTTATATACGTATTTTTAGAACATTTAAACATCATCTTATTCGAACTCTCAAAGCTGTATCACAGTATACTGGATCGTGTGGATTTGCAGGGATATGCACAGTCTAACAGTAAATATTTATATAATTACGTTGAATTATTTGATATAAAAAATGATTCATGTTTAACATGTAGAATCTCTTAAGGAGTATCATTTCCAATTTAAAACTGAGGACATAGATTTCTTAATGAATTCTTTGGCTGAAGTTTACAAGTAATGCCTCATATGTAATGTTTAGATCAGTACTCCGATATTACAGCAGTTTTGTTTTTAATTTTTGCACGTTTCTATATTTAGTATGCTCTTTTGTTTAGCTTTGCATGGTGGAGGTGGAGAAATGAAACGAGCTGTCTCAAAGAATCCACTTTGTCAGCACAAAAATCCGTCTAAGCTGATTCAAGTCAAGAAGCCAGGTCCAAACAAAGGCAGGGAGTTCTACACCTGTGCCAGCAGTCTTGACAAACAATGCAAGGTAGAACACTCACTTTGAATATGTTATACATTTGCCCACAAAGAAGCTTACCAGTTAGCTTTGATCAACTTCTTCTTCCCAGCTTTTCCCTATTCGGAGTCGCCTTTGTGAATGAGTCTTCTCCACGCATTCCTGTTGTTGACCATCTCTTCATTTATGTCTTCCCTTCCCACAAGGTCTTCACCGACTCTTCTTTTCAGGTGTCCATACCATCGCAATCTTGCGAGGCTTCCACTACTTTTACTGTTCCTCTGATATAATTATTTCTAATTTTATCTCTTCTGGTTATTCCCACCATCCATCTCAACATCCTCATCTCCACCACACCCATTTTCTTCTCTTCGATCTTCTTTAGAGAAGCTGCTTCCAGCCCATAGATTAGAGCGGGTCTGACCACTTCTTTGTCGACTTTCCCTTTAAGTCTCATTCATAGAAGGTTTTGGCGCAGTTTTTACAGGCGGATGCCCTTCCTGACCCTAACTCTCCCTATTTATCCGGGCTTGGGGCCGGCACTGAGTTGGGCTGGCTTGCCCCCCCCCCCCCCGTGGCTAGGTTTTAGCTTTGATCAAGTTTTACAAATTAATTATTATTATTATTCCTTTTTCCTTTTTTTGTTAAATGTCTAAAATCAGAGCAAATACAAGTTTACAGCACATTACAAGAATTAGCTGTATAAAATGCGTCCAATGACAGCTAATGTACAGGTACTGTGGAACTGCTGGACCCCCCTCTTTTCACTTGATGAGTCTGTTTTCTTTAATTCTTTCTAAATAGTTGTAGATTATGTAATCCTTGAGCTTATTGTCAATAGCAATTCCCTAGTTTAGGGATGTGCAAATTGCAGCCCGTGGGCCACTTGCGGCCCGCCGAGAGAATTTGTGCGGCCCGCGAAGAGATTTGTCAGCCTAATGAAAGTGCGGCCTGAGCGATTGAGTGTATCCAGCTGAAGTCCGTGCCACGATCCCAAAGATGGTGCGTTTAGTTTTTTCTACTAGATCGGATGCCATTCACCCTTACAAGACGGTTGTAGCTTAATGTCACTGTACTACACAGACTGTGTGATACACATTACTAATATGCATTGTAATGAAATTACCACTATCTGTCCTGAAAGTAGAAATATATGTTTTGTAATATAAGTTTTAATAACTTCTAACATAGTTTCTTGAGTGTAGTAGTAATGATGTACGCAAGTCGGATGCAAAAAAGTCGTTATTAGGTCCTACTGTACTTGGCTCCTTGATCAAACTGCATGTGGCCCACAGGAATTGCGGGAAAGTTTAATGTGGCCCGGCTAGTCAGATAATTTGCACACTCCTGATCTAGTTCATGAAATAATAACAAAAATCGCTTGTATGGAGCTGTGCGCTTCACAGTTCCAGCGACTCGGTGTTTGGCTGTTGTACTCATGCGGCCATACGCAGATGTCTGAGATAAGTTGCTGCTCGCTAGGTAGAGAAAGTACTGTCACTCACGCAGTGCCGACCCTGTTGTGCACGGGTACTGTTTCTTTTTGACTCAGCGTGCATTGTGTTTAAAAACCGTGCACCATATTCTTGATCGTGATAAACTGTAACAATTTAGGCCATTAGTAAGTAAAAAATATTTTTTTGTTTAGGATTTGATCAAGTTTATGTATAAATTTTCTGTTTATACGTCTGTTTCATTTTATACAATATAAAAACAATAGCTAAAATTTTTCTGTAGTAGCACCCCCACTAATTTTAGCTACGAGCCGCCTCTGTTATGCATGTGAAAAATTGCAGACATCACAGCTACACCCATAAACTAAAATAATTAAAATTTAAATTCTAGTAATTAAATTTTTACTTAAATTAAGAATTGACTCACACCAAAGGCTATGAGTTCAAGTCTCAAGCTGGTATTTTCACTTGGTGACTTTTCGAGCAAAAGGAAAATTTCGCTGGTTTTACTTCTGCAATACCTCTGTGGTTTTATAAAGAACAGAGAAGTTCAGTTGTCCAATGAGTCACATTGTTTTTATGATAAAGCTCTCAGTACCATTCCATTTCATCTACCGTCTTACCTACTTCTTGGGGAATTGAGACGATTAATTCCACTGGTATGTTATATATATATATGTATATAAGATTCGAGATTACAGCTTCGACGACCTGGTGGGACTCTCAGAAGGAAATATATAGCTCTTTAGAAAGAGGAAGAACAGGGCTACACGATGGTGTGGGCTATATTTTAGGACAAGTCCACTGAGAGGAGTGCCGACGAGTTAATTAGATGTTCTATTTTTGGCAATTTTCGCTTGGAAAACTGCTGACGCAAAACCATTGTTCTGACGTCATCCATTATGCTCTGCCTATAGCTTTAATTCAGTAAAAGCTGCTGCTGGCTTTGCGTTATAAATGAGGACTATGTAAGATGTTTGCGTATTTTTGGTTATACGTGTATTTATACGCAAAATTTTTTGCTGGGCCTTTGCTAGTAATCAAGAGTTCTGGTGATTAAACTTAAATTGTGAAGTTGCACAATCATGTCAAATATGATAGACCAGGAATTTACAACTTTTTCCTTTATTTTGGTTTTCCTTTAATGTTTTGCTTGAGTAATTGTTTACTCACCTTTCTTGTATCAACTTGGAGGCCTCGCAGTTTTTCCACTTTCTGATAAAAGATTTTCATTTATTTCAGTTTTTCCAGTGGGCAGATCATCGTATGGAATCAGAAGGTTTTGCTGGACATTCGCAAAGACTAGCATTAGACTCCGCGTCAGCCATTGCTAGTTATTTACGGGGTCAAGGTGTACAACTTTACTGTGAATGCACTTTCCTGAAAAAGTCAACGTTAGACTCATTTGTACAACGAGGGAAGAATGTGCCGGTTAGTAGTGTGTCTACGTTTGAAAACCTAAAAGATTGTTGTTTATTATATGTGTATTGATATTTAACAAAGTTACACTATTTTTATGTCATTTTGAAAAAAAACTATTGCGACTTTTGCCTTTATAATTGAGAAAAATGAGTCATATCCGTCCGAATTAAACAGTGGTTAACAACGAAAGTTGTACAGCATAAACAATCCAATTCTAGTTGCAAGAACATATGTGAGTAGTAATAGTAGTACCAGTACTAGTATTAGTAGTGGTAGCAGTAACAGTAGTACGATCAGTAGGAATAGCAGTAGCAGTAGCAGTAGCAGTAGCACTAGTAGTTGTAGTAATAGTAGTAGTAGCAGTAGTAGTAGTAGTAGTAAGCAGTAGCAGTAGCAGTAAGTAGTAGTAGTAGTAGCAGTAAGTAGTAGCAGTAGCAGTAGCAGTAGCAGTAGTAGTAGTAGTAGCAGTAGCAGTAGTAGTAGCAGTAGCAGTAGTAGCAGTAGTAGTAGTAGTAGTAGTAGTAGTAGTAGCAGTAGTAGTAGTAGTAGTAGTAGTAGTAGTAGCAGTAGCAGTAGCAGTAGCAGTAGCAGTAGTAGTAGTAGTAGCAGTAGCAGTAGCAGTAAGTAGTAGTAGTAGCAGTAGTAGTAGCAGTAGCAGCAGCAGTAAGTAGTAGTAGTAGCAGTAGTAGTAGCAGTAGCAGTAGCAGTAAGTAGTAGTAGTAGTAGATGTTGTTGTTGTTGTTGTTGTTGTTTGGCTTTTGGACTCGTCACCTGACCTTCATTTTAGATGCACCTAAAGAAGGAATCATTTCCTATAGGGGAATCAAAAAGGGGCATGCTGTACTAGTGCTACGTCTTGTAGTACAAGGAAACTAGCCTCTACTTCTATAGATGCAGAACGGCCCAAGACAGATAGTACATATATGGAGGATTATAACATATTTGCACTTTTGTACAGTAATGGCTTTGAAGAAAGAAATCAAATATTAGATATTAAACTAATTAACCAAACAATTTAATCATCGCCTAATTCTAAAGTGATTCACAACAGCTTAAGTGTAAGTATAATGACAAAAATATCAATGGCAACAAAGCTAATAACTGGGGTTAGTTGAGTATAAACATTCGCATAAATTCATGTCTGACTATGTAGAATGGTAGTAATGTGTTGCAGTGTAATCTCTGCATCTGTATTCAGCTGGGATTCCAAACTTCCAAAAAACTACTAATTAGTCTTTACCCAGCAGTAGAATCAAAGGAGGATGGTTGGCAAGGATACGTGATGCCACGCTTGTGCTATTAGTTACAAAAGGCGAAAAGTACCTGTTAGTGCCATGGATGTGGTTCCGTAGTAAGTCGACTAATTTGTCAGTCAGTGAGTATCTCCACTACTGAAAACAACATCTGTGGAACAATTTTGGTTAATGACAACAGGTTAGACCATCAATCAGTCTTTCACGGTACCACCATGCACGTTACATGCCATTTCTTGTGTGAGACTTTCTAGTACAGCATTTTTTTCAGATATTTTAACTTAACAGATACGAGCAAATGACCTGTCTCGTTCTGTGTCAAGTTGTCGCCTATATAAAAGTAGTGTTAAATAAAGTGTATCGAGGAACCTTTCACTTTAACAGCTGTAATTTTATTCACCCGAATATTGGCATTAACGACTTAGAGTTGCGCATTACAGACGCAGTAGGACCAACAAGCGTGAGTCAGATGAAATGATTCAAAAGGGGGTTTATTGGTAGGTCCCTACATCCTAGTGAAATATCATTAACCGATAATGCATTTAACTATCATTAGCAATAGACAAATTTCATACATCCATTAAACACATGAGTTGTTATGCAGAGACATGACAGAGTCCCCCCCTCACCAAAAAGTGTGAGATGGACTAAAAGGACGTTACCACTTTAAATCTAAATGCAGCATTACAGTGGATGTGAGAGACTACTACTTCATGATGCCCAAAGTGAAAAAATTCATGTTTGAGTAGCTTTATTGTGTTTTACCTGTAAGAAAAATCATAACAAAATATGACAAACTAATTTGAGCCAAAAAGGAAACAAAGAAATTAATAATAAAGTGAGACTGAACAATCAAAATAAACTTACATCATGGCTCTGCTATTCTTGACAAATAAATGGTTTAACTGAGACAAAACAACAACAACAACAACTTTCTTAGCCAAGAACAACAACAACAACAACGACTCTCTTAGCCAAGAACAACAACAACAACAACAACTTTCTTAGCCAAGAACAGACTGCCAACTAGCCAGGTAAACTAGCTCTGTCAGTAGAGCATGACAGAAAGAAGCCAAGTCAAGACATACATACATGAATGCAGTTAAAAAGGACAGTATAGGGGGTTTACAGAATGAGAGAACACTGAAGTAATAAAATAACCTAAAATCCTTCACAGTGGAAAAAGAACGAAAATCATGATAATCCTGATTCCTATTTGAAATCGTTGGGCAGCATTTGTCTCAGTGATTTTTACAACAGAGTTAAAAGAGATAAAAAACCATAGAACCAGTCATAATGAAGCCAGTTAAGTACAGTAGTTACAAAAGAACTAGCAACATATGACATTAAATAAAAAATGCACAGTTACAATTTGCAATAAAAATAGTTAAAATAATTACAATTTAAATCTGTAGATTCAAATTTGCACGAAAATGAATAAATAGTCATAATTATAAATAAAAATTCAGCTCTTAAGGTAATGCACTAAAATATTTAAATATAAATCACTAAAACAGGGGATAGCCTGAAACGATGTAGGAAAATATTGCAGAAACTTGTGTGTTTTGAAGGCTGTGGTAGACGGTAGGGCACTCTACGGTTTTGGGAACACCAATAGAAACCCAATGTCTGCTTTCGAAATACACCAATTGTGATGTGATTTCTGCCGATGACACACAGACCTGTATAACGTACGATTATTCTTATAATTTTTGAACTTGCAGAAATGGCTAAAGTTTAAAAAAGCCGGATTGAATGCCAGGAAGAGGCTTTACCTTAGACTGTCTAATAAACTGCAGTCATCGGCTTACAATAAAGGTGAGAATTAATTACCTAACGATTACATTGTCAGATTTACAATCTCGTGTAAGCTTTATGTAAAACAGGCAGTTTGTTTGAATTACTGATGTGTCGAGAAATCAGTTACCGGCTCATTTCTCATATCAGGTGTTACAGTTTGTAATTGTTAACCTGTTGCTTATTCATCTTACTGACTATACCCAAATCACGTTGAAAACACCGGTTCTCGTCTGATCACCGAAGTTAAGCAACGTAGAGCTTGGTTAGTACTTGGATGGGTGACCGCCTAGGAATACCAGGTGCTGTAGGCTTGCGAGATGCCCACACTGTATCTCGATACTAGGCGGAGGAGCTGCACAAGCAGCCAATGGCTAGAGGGCGGAGGAGGTCAAGTGACCCAACGGCCACGTGTACAGGAGTAAACCTTCCAAATCAAGAGTGGAGCCCCAAAGGCGGACCAGTGCAGCTTGCTCACTGACTCCAGCAGCTCCTGCAGCCAACCTGGTGCCAAACGTATTGCTCCGCATTCCTTTGGACTACACCAGCGAGGAAGAGAGGGGGTTCCTGTTGTCTGGGCAACTCAGGATCTCCATACACCTTGCCCAGGCGTGCGCCCTGGAGAGGCCACTCCAGTGGTTCAAGGATCGGACTGCTCAGCCACAGTCGACGCTGCAGCTCCATCAATGTGATCAATAACTGACTCTCTTGGCGCACACTCCATTGTCTTCAGAGACACAAGGATGCCAACCAACCATTGATCTTACATCGATCAAGTAACTATAGCCGTGCTATACCAATGCACCCTAGATGTGCAATCTATGAAAAAACTTTTAATGTAAAGCACATTGCTTTGTGCATTAAAAATAAGATCAACTTTTCCTTGTTAACGATGGACTTCCGTATTCGTTTCTGTTATTATATGTTTCGTCTTAAGTAAATTTCAAATGTTAGTAAGCTTACAATTGTTTCAACAGGTTGGTGGTGGGTGGGGTGGGGGGTGGGGGTGGGTGTAGTTAGGGCAAGGCATTTTCTTTCGTGACAGTTATTGCTTATTTGCAGATGACATTTGGATAGTAAGCCAGACTTTAGATTTTGGACGTAGCTCAACTTTTTTAGCAAAAAGCGTATTTTATGGACCTAATTCTTACTCGGAATTGGAAATTGCTCCGGTCAGCTGTTACTCGCCTTCCAACTGGAGTAATGAAAGTAAGTGAGACTGATTGACCTACATTAAAGGAAAGATCAACTCTATTGGGAGGTTAGGCTTATTTCAGCGTTTGCGAAAAATGTTAGAAGGATTTGGTAATAAAACTGCAATAGACGTCTCGGGTAACTAGTAAAATCACTTTAAAGTTGTGATCACTTCACGCTTGGATGCTCCCATTTTCAATGTCCATTCTTCTTCCAATGACGTCCTTCGTCTTGAAGAAAAGTAGCGCACTGTCAATTGTCATCAAAAGTAAATAGTTTGTAATGTTTTTGCGTGAACATTAGCTAAGCTGCAGAAAACTGATTTTGATTAAGCAGCGCGTCGTCACGGAAAGTCATGATTCGCTTACGAAAAGTCACGAAGTCTTTCAGTTATGTCATGATTTTCAAGTGAATGGCGGCAGCTACCACGCCTGAAAATTTCTATTCTGAGGTAGCTTATTTTAAATAGTTCTCTACTAATTTCTTGATCATATTTTTGTAAGTCTAAGTGATAACAGCAAAATAAACACAACGGTCCGAATGGCTTGTTCTTTTCTTTAAAGCATATCACATCATGACATATTTGACTGACTGACTGACTGACTGACATATTATGAGCGACTCGACTTCATTTTATCTGAAGCAAATAAAAACATTTTCTGCTAATCCAATGTTAAAAGGATAATTAACTGCTATAATGAAATTGTATAATAATATGATGAAATATGAAGAAATCAAACTTACATCTTTGCCGCATCTTACTAACTTGCTAAAGAGAACTCGACTGACAAAATTTTGTTATAAAACGACACGACGTACTGAACAAGAATGATTTCTTTCCTATCCTGTCTGCAAAATGAGGCCAATGGCCTATTTCCTGTCCTAGCTCACCTGTCTATCAACAGCCTAAATTTGCAAAAAACAAACACAAGGAGGCACCACATGCTTATATCCAAAACAGAGACCTTAAAGTGATTTCAGACACGTTCACATAATTTTACAATTTAGGGCAGGGGTGTGCAAATTGCTGCCCGCCGAGAGAATTTGTGCGGCCCTCGAAGAGATTTGTCAATCTAATGAAAGTGCGGCCCGGGCAATTAATTGAGTGTATCCAGCTGAAGTCTGTGCCACGATCCCAAAGGTAGTGCGGGTAGTTTTTTCTACTAGATCGGATGCCATTAACCCTTACAAGACGGTTGTAGCTTAATGTCACTGTACTACACAGACTGTGTGATACACATTACTAATATGCATTGTAATGAAATGACCACTATCTGTCCTGAAAGTAGAAATATATGGTTTGTAATATAAATTTTAATAACTTCTAAAAGAGTTTCTTGAATGTAGTAGTAATGATGTACGCAGGTCGGATGCAAAAAAATCGTTGTTAGGCCTTTCTGTACTTGGCTGCTTGATCAAACTGCCTGTGGCCCGTAGGAATTGCGGGAAAGTTTAATGTGGCCCGGCTAGTCAGATAATTTGCACACCCCTGTTTTAGAGCATTGTCAATTCTCGTTAGAAGTACTCAAAGTAGTTAGTTAGTTTTTAGAATAGACGCTAGTTTATAAACGGCTCTTTCTTCAAGGTTTTGTTTTTCTTCTCTGTTAATAACATTATATTGTTAGATGAACTATGAATTGAACTATGAATTTTATTTCACACATCAAAATACAATATTGTACACATAAATAAACAATAAATAAAATGATCTGAGTAGTGTGAGGTGAGTGTATGACCATACGGTCATTAACACACTCACCTTACTTAAATGAAAATGAAAAAATTATTAAAGTTATGCGTGCTTTTGTAGATGACTCAATGAAATTGATGTAATAAAGTAAATGATGTAATAATAGCAAGGAAACATAAGGAAAAAAGATAGGTAGATTTTACTCATGAAAGAGCAAGCATCAAAGCTTTGCTACAGTATAGCTGTATGATGTCTATGACTTTGTGAAATGGATACAAAACACCAGTTTAACGTATTGACCAAAAGTTTCTTTATTCTGAAAGACAATTATTAACATTTAGTTTAACTTGCATTGAGTAGAAGAGAATTAGTTGCATGATTAAATGTATTGCTATAACTAAGAACTGATATAAAAATCATGTAGACTATATTGAAATTAATTAACAATAACTTACGTTGTTAGAGCCTTTAACAGTTACAAAGACAGGAATGAGAACTCCAGGTAGCCTTAAGAACAACAATGTCATAACAATAAATTCGTAAGAAATTCACAGTCATAATGCTCATCACAGTCAGAAAAATAGAGCAATGGCGGAGAGAACCAAAAGACTGGTAAAATGTCATACAACTACTACAGCTATAGCTCACGAAAGGCCAAAATGCTAATGTATTGAAGGATATTAGGTGCTACAATTTTAAAAGAGTGACTACTGTGAAAAGGTAAAAAGCCTACTAAATAAACAAACAGGTGGCAGCACCGTGGCAGTAATTGAAAACTAAATTAAAACCAAAAAAGGGCCTATGCACCCACTACACTATGATTCATACGATACTGTAATTGTGGACTTCATGTTCCACTTGGTGAAAGGCCGATTCAAAAGCCCGACACCGCCATTTAAAGGAAAAAACCTGATTTGAATTTTAGATGATCTCAGCCAATTCTGCCTAGCTCTGTTAGCTTGAACACTTGGATATTAGTTATAATACAAGGTGCATAAGATTATGGATATGTATAAAATAAATAAAATAGCTTATTTTATGGATTTTTGAAATTTTATTTTATGGATATCAATAAAATAAGAAATAGACTATATCTGGAACGAGATGCCCAGGGGGAAATCAATTAAAAAGTAAAAACAGGAGTGCTTGAAACGTGTTTTTAAACAAGCAGGATTTGGTTTTAATTTTATCGGTTTCATAACACTTCAAATTTAATTAAATTTTACGAGACAATGGCTGGGTCTCTCTCAGTTGTTTTCAGACCGAACTCCAGCTCATGCTTTGGTTGAAACTTCGCCATCTTGATAACAAAAAGACAATGAAAAAAAAAACAATGTAAAATAGCAAATCCGGAAATGCGCTTTTGTTGGTTTGTTTTCTTTCTCTTTCTCTCCTTCTAACGTTCGTTTTCAGTGTTGCCAATGCTTACAACTCGTTACTTTGTACAAAAAATCACAAAAATATATTTTTTATTTTATGCATTTTTCAAATTTTATTTTATGGATATTTGGTCTTATTTTATGGATATCCATAATCCTATGCAGCCTGGACCGTATCACTCTGATATTATAATATTTTCACTTTGCAGTGACTGTTCATGTCATACATGCTGCTAATGTTAGTAGTGAAATGGCATGCATGTTGAACATACAAGATAATGTCTCCATCACCAGCGTGCCGATTCTTTCTTCTCTTCTCTCCAATAAAGATAGTAAGCGTAGCAACGACGTAAAAGTGTCAAGGCAGAAGAAAAGATCATTCGTCGTTCCTAGTGTTGCACCTTTGACAAGCGTCTGTAATGTGGACATTTCTTCCGGTCTTGTGGTGAGTTTCTGTAAAATTCTCAGTTTTCTGGAACCTTTGAATGAGATTCTTTGACAGATAAACACTTCCTGTTTTTTTTGCCATTATTTGAAATAACATGTAAATTTTTTGCCATAACACGCTTGCTTGTGTTTTGCAACGAACGTTTTTTTTTTGGAATTTGTGTTTCAGCTTCGTGGGCATTTTGCAATCAGTAACTTCTGTGGCAGTACTGTAGCATTGTAGAGTAGTTTTGCCATCAGTAACTTCTGTGGCAGTGCTGTAGCATTGTAGAGTAGTTTTGCCATCAGTAACTTCTGTGGCAGTCCTGTAGCATTGTAGAGTAGTTTTGCCATCAGTAACTTCTGTGGCAGTGCTGTAGCATTGTAGAGTAGTTTTGCCATCAGTAACTTCTGTGGCAGTGCTGTAGCATTGTAGAGTAGTTTTGCCATCAGTAACTTCTGTGGCATTGTAGAGTAGTTTTGCCATCAGTAACTTCTGTGGCAGTGCTGTAGCATTGTAGAGTAGTTTTGCCATCAGTAACTTCTGTGGCAGTGCTGTAGCATTGTAGAGTAGTTTTGCCATCAGTAACTTCTGTGGCAGTGCTGTAGCATTGTAGAGTAGTTTTGCCATCAGTAACTTCTGTGGCAGTGCTGTAGCATTGTAGAGTAGTTTTGCAATCAGTAACTTCTGTGGCAGTACTGTAGCATTGTAGAGTAGTTTTGCCATCAGTAACTTCTGTGGCAGTGCTGTAGCATTGTAGAGTAGTTTTGCCATCAGTAACTTCTGTGGCAGTCCTGTAGCATTGTAGAGTAGTTTTGCCATCAGTAACTTCTGTGGCAGTGCTGTAGCATTGTAGAGTAGTTTTGCCATCAGTAACTTCTGTGGCAGTGCTGTAGCATTGTAGAGTAGTTTTGCCATCAGTAACTTCTGTGGCAGTGCTGTAGCATTGTAGAGTAGTTTTGCCATCAGTAACTTCTGTGGCAGTGCTGTAGCATTGTAGAGTAGTTTTGCCATCAGTAACTTCTGTGGCAGTGCTGTAGCATTGTAGAGTAGTTTTGCCATCAGTAACTTCTGTGGCAGTGCTGTAGCATTGTAGAGTAGTTTTGCCATCAGTAACTTCTGTGGCAGTGCTGTAGCATTGTAGAGTAGTTTTGCCATCAGTAACTTCTGTGGCAGTGCTGTAGCATTGTAGAGTAGTTTTGCAATCAGTAACTTCTGTGGCAGTGCTGTAGCATTGTAGAGTAGTTTTGCCATCAGTAACTTCTGTGGCAGTGCTGTAGCATTGTAGAGTAGTTTTGCCATCAGTAACTTCTGTGGCAGTGCTGTAGCATTGTAGAGTAGTTTTGCCATCAGTAACTTCTGTGGCAGTGCTGTAGCATTGTAGAGTAGTTTTGCAATCAGTAACTTCTGTGGCAGTGCTGTAGCATTGTAGAGTAGTTTTGCCATCAGTAACTTCTGTGGCAGTACTGTAGCATTGTAGAGTAGTTTTGCCATCAGTAACTTCTGTGGCAGTGCTGTAGCATTGTAGAGTAGTTTTGCCATCAGTAACTTCTGTGGCAGTGCTGTAGCATTGTAGAGTAGTTTTGCCATCAGTAACTTCTGTGGCAGTACTGTAGCATTGTAGAGTAGTTTTGCCAATGTAGCATTGATGTAGGGACGTGCTTTTTTGAATGTCCCATCCTTTTGAGCTACCAAACTTCTAAGTTTAGTCATTTGGTGCTGTCGGATAAGATGATCATTAATTAAGAGACCCGGTAGCTTTTCTGTGCGGACTTGCTCTGATGTGATGCTGTTCATTTTTATACCAAGATCTAGTGAATTGGTTACACAGGCTCGTTTTTGGGCAATTTATTTCAAATGTATTTTATTAATGGTTATTTTATGTGTTTGTTACCTTTGTCTTTTTATGTTTGTAAATGGTTTTTAATAGTTGTAGCATTTGCAAAGCATTTCAGTATTTCTAATATATGGTTTACTCTATGGTCTAATTGTTTAGACAGTTTAACACTTGCACTGTCACTGTGCTGCTTTTCTTGTGAATTAACATTAATACTAGCAAAGGCCCCGCAAAAATTTTCCGTATAAATACACGTATCATCAAAAATATGCGAACATCCTACATAGTCCTCATTTATAACGCAAAGCCAGCAGCAGCAGCAGCTTTTACTGAATTAAAGTTATAGACAGAGTATAATGGATGACGTCAGAACAATGGCTTTGCGTCAGCAGTTTTCCAAGCGAAAATTGCGGAAAATAGAACATCTAATTAACTCATCGGTACTCCTTTTGGTGGACGTGCCCTAAAATATAGCCCACATCATCGTGTAGCCCTGTTCTTCCTCTTTCTAAAGAGCCGTATATCTCCTTCCGAGAGTCCCACCAGTCGCCACTAGAATGTTTTTTCTGCGGGCTGTTTGGTCAAAATTTCGAAAAAATCGCGAGTTGGGTCCGGGAAAACGCCCGTTACGGGACGCTGTGGTCCTCTCGCAAAATCCTAAATAGGCCTGTGACACCCACCGATGAACGGGCTATCTATCCATGGCCAGCACCACCCATGGCCCGTTCCCGTTTTTCAGATCTCAGACGTATAACTTTTGCAAAAATGGCCGAAAAAGGAAAAAAGGGCCATTTTTGGAGATTACCCCCCCCCCCCCCCCGTTCGTCCCGGTGGACCCGATTCGAAAAAATAAACCCCCAATGGCATGACACTAGATCGAGACCTTTCGTTTGATGCATAGATCGCCGCAAATGGTGCCGTCGTCGAAGCTGTAGCCTCGAATCTTATATGTAAATAAATATATAAATATATATATATATATATATGTACCAGTAGAATTAATATATACGATATTGTTGGGACATACATGTATTGCAAAACTTATGCTTATTTTTGTTTAGTGTATAGGTTACTTTTTTAAATAGATGTCTTCTGATTGAAAAAAATGAATCAAAATTGATGTTCGCGCGTTAATGATTTGATAAAATAGCGTCATTCGTGATGATAGCCATCGATTTCTCTTTGCGTATGCTCTCTTTGTTACACGTGAGGAGCTAATTGTATGTTCAAAATGAAGATTCTTGCTAAATTTTGAGGATGTATTGCTTGTTTTAGTTTCAGATTGCAGACAGCTACGTGAAGAAATATGAACTGAATTCAGACCAGGCTGCAGCACTTCACCAAATTGCACGAATGATCTCTTCAGAAAGTTTAACTGCTGTGACGCTTATACATGGTAAGAAGAGCGTAAATTTCTTGCTTACAAGTAATTCTTTATGGGTAATTTTTTTTCTTCTTCAAAAGTGCATCACTTTGCTTTACTTTTATGCTAGAGGTGTGGTACTACCGGTCTGCTATGGTCTATTGTGCAAAGTAAGTGGTGTTAAGTAACACTGCACAAAAATCAGGGATCATCTGGTAAACAAAAATAAAATTTTTAGTGTTCAATGATTTTCACTAGTCCTTTCTTAGTTAATTTGAGTAATTAGTTAATTAGTTAATTTTCTTAGTTTATTCATTACATGCAAATAGATAATGGCTGAAATGATGATTTTTTATAATTAGTATAATGGCAATTTTTTGTGGAGAAGGTAGAATAGTTATATTTAGTTTACTGGAAATGTACAGTCACTGTACTTGACCTTGGTAAGACCTTCACGCTTGTATTTTTGTTTTTGTATTTCTGCACGTTTATGTATTTTTTAATATAGTTGTGCTCTGCTGTCATTAGCGTCTTTTTGTTTACTGTCTTTTGAGAAGGGTGGTTGATTCGATAACCTTTGGTTTTTCGCCACCCTTTCTCCCATGTTCGTTTGTATTTATGTGTCTTTCATTGTCAAATTATTGTAAATTTATGAAGAAAATAAATTACTATTACTATTACTATTACTATTACTATTACTATTACTATTACTATTACTATAGCTTTTACACGTCAAATGTAGACCCAGGAAAGTTCAAATGTGACTTAGGTAAGTCAAATGTAGACATAGGAATTTTGAATGTGTTTTGGTAACTCAAATGTGACTTAGGTAAGTCAAATGTAGACATAGGAATTTTGAATGTGTTTTGGTAACTCAAATGTGACTTAGGTAAGTCAAATGTAGATGCATTACTTTGAATAAATCGGTAATTAACTCATTTAAGTGCAAATTAGAAAAAGATAAACCAAAGATAGTGCATCTATTAGTAGGCCTATAAAGTTGTTATTTTAACTTAGGAGCGATTATTAAATTGAAATTAAAGAAGATTAAATTTAACATCCTTAAACTTTACCACCTATCCACATTGATAAACCAATGTCACATTTGACTTGACATGTGTCTACATTTGACTTACCAAAAGCGCTTAATATTTGTTGAAAACCATTGTTAACACATTTGAACTACCTAAGTCTACATTTGAGTTACCAAGACACATTTGAATTAGCTAAATCTACATTTGAGTTACCAAGACACATTTGAATTATCTAAATCTACATTTGAGTTACCAAGACACATTTGAATTACCTAAATCTACATTTGAGTTAACGCAGGTCTACATTGGACATGTAAAACCTATATTATTATTACTATTGACCTGGTCTTGGTAAGAAAACCTTGCGCTTTTTGAATAGAAGTATCATGGACAAGCAGTGGTGTAGCAAGTACTTGTGACAAACAATTTCTCTGGTGCCCTACCCCTTTAATGTTTTGCTCATTTGTTTCCTGGATGAAGCCACAAATTATTTGCGTCCCTGAGCCTGCCTTTCCTTTTTCGACACGATGGGATAAAGACAAACAAATTTTTCTACGAATCGTCTTGAGTTTGATTTGCAGTATTGCACCAGAGTAACTCTTCTATCCGTAAATTGCTCATAAACAGTACTTAAACATTCAACTCCAGCATTTAAACATGCAAAGATTATGAAAGATACAGAACACTCCCGGTTTTCACAATACGTGTAATACAATCAGCATTTAGTTTGTCCCTGTTTGTCCCAAAATTATCGGTCTGCTAAGCCACACGACACCCTACACCAGGGGTGTGCAAATTATCTGATTAGCCAGGCCAGATTAAACATTCCCGCAATTCCTGTGAGACACATTCAGTTTGGTCAAGGAGCCAAGTACAGTAGGACCTAATAACGATTTTTTTGCATCCGATTTGTGCACATCGTTACTACTGCACTACTACACTCAAGAAACTATTTTAGAAGTTATTAAAATTTATGTTAAAAACCACATATTTTGTCATGTCCGACAGTGACATTAAGTGACAACGGTCTTGTAAGGGTTAATGCCATCCGATCTAGAGGAAAAAACTACCCGCACTATCTTTGCGATATTGGCGCGGACTTCAGCTGGATCGCGTGGGCCGCACATTCATTACGTTGACAAACCTCTTCGCGGGCCTCACAAGATCTCTCGGCGGGCCGCAGCTTGCACACCCCTGCCTTACACGCTGTTAAGTAACAACTATAACCTTTTTTCTAGGCTCTATACAGTAATTAAGTCAGCCACGATGATCTCTGACTAGGCATTTTTGTTGTAGTTTGAAAATTTTTGTTAATTGTTTCGGATTAGTAATTAATAATTAACAGTTATGGAACTCTCGCATTCTCACCTTTGCCACACCTCTGTGGACAGGTAGGTATTAATATCTCATTAATTTTTCATTAATATTGATTTTTCTGATTGTTGTCGTTATTTGTAGGTGTGTTCGGTGCTGGCAAAAGCTTTCTGCTTGCAATAGTCGTGTTGTTCTTATTGAATGTAATCGAGCAAGCGGCAGATACTAACTTGAAGGTGTTGATTTCATCAATGACGAATGTAGCAGTGGACAGAATACTTCTTGGCTTGCTGGAGTTGGGATTCAGCGACTTCATTCGCGTAGGCAGCATTAAGAAAATGGCGAAACCACTGCTGCCATTTAGGTAAGAATGTTTTTTTTTAAATCGCAGAGAGAGAGAAATAGTTTGTTCAAATTTTGCATTAGAATTTGATTCATTTTGGACTGTAGTTCATTTCATAAGTATTGGTGGTAAAAGTCTGAGAGATGATATTGTTGTATAGGGCTGGAAAAAACCCTTAAATGTGATGATTATGGGGCAGAGTAGTGAGAATGAAAACTGGCAAGATTGAGCATTGGTGGTTTCAAACAAAATTATTAATCCCGGTTGTTGCAGATTTTTGCAAAAGTTATACGTTTGAGATCTGGGGAACGGGAACTGGCCATGGGTGGTGCTGGCTATGAATAGATAGTCCGTTCAGCGGTGGGTGTCATAGGCGTATTTAGAATTCGCGAGAGGGCCACGGCGTCCCACAAGGGGCGTTTTCCCGGACCCGACTCTCGATTTTTTCGAAATTTTGACCAAGCAGCCTGCGGAAAAAACATTCCAGTGACGACGAGTTAATTAGATGTTCTATTTTCGGCAATTTTCGCTTGGAAAACCATTATACTCTGCTTATAACTTTAATTCAGTAAAAGCTGCTGCTGCTGCTGCTGCTGGCTTTGTGTTGTAAATGAGGACTGTGTAGGATGTTCGCGTATTATTGATTATAAGTGTATTTATACGCAAAATTTTTTGCGGGACGTTTGCTAGTTTGTATTATTGCTGTTGGTTTTTTTTGGTGACAATTATTTGTTTTCTTTCTTAAAGTTTAATTGTTATTATTTAGTGTTAAAGGAGCATTAGGAGATGATGACCAAGAACAGAGAGAGTTGCAGGAGATGCTAAAAGAGGACCTATTGCCATCAGAGAGATATCACGTCCGCCGAGCCCTTGACGTAGCGAGGTTGGGCGCAAACAAGTTACGGTTAAAGAAAGTCCGCGTGGTGGGGGTAACCTGCGCTGCTTGTCCATTTGCTTGCTTGGATGGCATGGTATTTCCGGTGAGACGTCTCCAAACTATTATAGGTTATAGCGTATAGCAGGAGTGTGCAAATTGCGGCCCGCCGAGAGAATTTGTGCGACCCGCAAAGAGAGAAGAGATTTGTCAACCTAATGAAAGTGCGGCCCGGGCGATTAATTGAGTGTATCTAGCTGAAGTGCGTGCCACGATCCCAAAGATAGTGCGGGTAGTTTTTTCTACTAGATCGGATGCCATTAACCCTTACAAGACGGTTGTAGCTTAATAACACTGTACTACACAGACTGTGTGATACACATTACTAATATGCATTGTAATGAACTTACCACTATCTGTCCAGAAAGTAGAAATATATGGTTTGTAATATAAATTTTAATAACTTCTAAAATAGTTTCTTGAGTTGTAGTAGTAATGATGTACGCAGGTCGGATGCAAAAAATCGTTATTAGGTCCTACTGTACTTGGCTTCTTGATCAAACTGCATGTGGCCCGCAGGAATTGCAGGAAAGTTTAATGTGGCCCGGCTAGTCAGATAATTTGCACACGCCTGGCATATAGCATTGTTGTTGTCATTGTCAGTGGTGGCGGCAACTGTGAAATGTGTGTAATTACTGCACTTGTTGTACCTCCATTATTGCTGGGAGGTGACATTGTTTGTTAATAATTTTTTTTACTCTCATTAACTAATAAGTCTACTCAATCAACTCAATCTACTCAACTAACAATGTATAATTTTATAGGCGTTATATTTCAAGTAGCTGATTGGATCAGAGCAGTCCAGCATAGCATATGCTCCCACTAACAATACATAATTTTATTTCCTGTATTACATCTGGTTGTTGTGGAGAAACTTTGTGAACCAAGTTACTATGAACAATGTTGTTTTCTCATTGCTTGTACTGTTTTTAGGTCTAGAATACATTGAATTACATTTGTATCTATTCTTAATGGAGGCAGAATGGATGACGCTGTGGCCTAAATTATGCTGCGTGTTTTTAATTAAGCTAATCAAACGCTCCAGCTAAAACAAAACTCGAATCATGGAGTTGAATTGACCATTTATTATTAAACAATTGCAGTTTCTTAAGTAAGAACAATCAGCTTACCCAAACGACAACCCTAGAAGAAAGGGACTCAACCCGCCCGTTTGCGGCAAAGCCTGTGAACAGAGCTGGAGGAGACAGGCTGCAGTAAATGACACCGATCACTGACAAGGATCTACAGTAAACCTTCCCTTTTTATAAGCTCAAGTGTCAATTTATTTCACTCCAGCAATACATCAACATCAATATACAATATTATTGAAACAAAAAGAAACAGTATAGGTAAAAAAACGTTGATGAAGTCAAATTAACCAAATAAAAGAGTTGCTGTATGACACCTTGAAAGTTTGGCTTGTTAGGGTGGCAGAAATAAGTGAATGAAAGGTTAGGGTTAGTAGACATGATGGAATGGAAAAAATAGTAAGATTAGGGAGAGGAAGAAGGAAGGGAGGAGAGGATGAGTGAATGAAAGAATAGTTAGGGTTAGTAGACATGAAGGAATGGAAAAAATAGTAAGATTGGGGATAGAAAGAAGGAAGGGAGGGGAGGATGAGTGAATGAAAGAATGGTTAGGGTTAGTAGACATGATGGAATGGAAAAAATAGTAAGATTGGGGATAGGAAGAAGGAAGGGAGGAGAGGATGAGTGAATGAAAGAATGGTTAGGGTTAGTAGACACGATGGAATGGAAAAAATAGTAAGATTAGGGATAGGAAGAAGGAAGGGAGGAGAGGATGAGTGAATGAAAGAATGGTTAGGGTTAGTAGACATGATGGAATGGAAAAAAATAGTAAGATTAGGGATAGGAAGAAGGAAGGGAGGAGAGGATGAGTAAATGAAAGAATGGTTAGGGTTAGTAGACACGATGGAATGGAAAAAATAGTAAGATTAGGGATAGGAAGAAGGAAAAGAGGAGAAGAAATGACCACAGTAAGTGTGCACGCTACTGTTCTAGATAAAGCCACTTTCACATGCACACTTGCGAGGTCCACTGTATTTCCTTGCCAGTATTAGGCTCAGGTGTGCACGCGACTGGTAGCTTTTACGAAAACCAGATCAGAATACGAGACTGTTCTAGATAAAGCCACTTTCACATGCACACTTGAGATGTACACTGTATTTCCTTGCCAGTATTACATTTCATTTCTTTAATTTCAGTTTTAATAATATAATTGTAACTCTGATACGAGCTTACTCCTGCCCCGAGTACAGTATGAACCTTTAATGATATCTTGCTGGGTTATAGTTGTGATGTTCCACATCTCATACATTGTAGTGATATTTTTATAGCTAATTCTTCTTGATGAATGCAGTCAAATGACAGAACCTGTATCATTGCTACCCATTGCCACTTTTGGCTGCCAAAAATTGGTTCTTGTTGGCGACCCAAAACAACTTGACCCGACAATCGAAGGCTCAGAAGGAACATGTGAGCAAGACCTCAGACAAACGTTGTTTGATCGTATGATACGACTGGCAAGTATCTTGATTAGTTTTCAGTAATAGAAACCTCACCGTAATTAAGTGAATTGTAATCTGTAAGTTTGTAAGTCAAAAGTAACTTGATAACGAGGAAATGACTAAATCAATCGAAATACTAAATGATAATGAATTGTAAGACTCTCATTTAAATTCGTTTCTGAACATAGTTGTAAAATTGCAAACAATAAAGTTTGCGCTGTTTTTTAAGGAAGACAGATGATTTTTCATATACTAACTCATTTTCAAGTCCGATAAAAAGTATACATTTTAACACAGTTAACACTGCAAAAACGTTTTTGATAATTAAATAATAGATTAAACACTTAATTAACGGTGGGCAAACCCAACTGTTGATGACATCACAAACTAACATTATTTCAAAAGCGAAAATATTCCACGAGCGTGTTGAACGTGTTTGCGAAACCGAAATTGAAATATAGCGTCACTGTAAGATATTCAGTACGTTGTAATAAAACTTGACAAGTTTTAAGATAAGAATTCAATTTTGAAATTTACTGCTGTGTTCATGCATGAGCTGTCGAACTAGCAAACTAACGCTCATGAACTGAGAGGTACAGCATCTGTTTTTTTGTGTAATGTGTATCTGAAATGCAGGCACTAGTGTCTGTCTAATTAGTGAATAGTGAAATGCATGTAACAGCAAAGAACTAATGATGCAAATGCGAAATTGTGTTTGTGAAAATAATTCTTTCACATAAGTCGTTTTTGAAAAAAATAGTATTTTTCCTTTCCAGATTTTAAAAACTAGATTGTTTTGTCCTACAGTTTAAGATTGGGTCTGGTTTTGCTTTAAATTAGTTATTGCGACATTCATAATGTACATTAATAGCTCATTATATTATAAATATCATATAAAGCCATACAGTGTTGCAGTGTAATCAGACTAAAGCTGCTAAAAATGTGGCAGTTGATGATTATGTCAAGAACAGCATAAACAAGAGTAAGTAAGTAAGTAAGTAAGTAAGTAAGTAAGTAAGTAAGTAAGTAAGTAAGTAAGTAAGTAAGTAAGTAAGTAAGTAAGTAAGTAAGTAAGTAAGTAAGTAAGTAAGTTTGTTAGTTTATCACCATTTTTAAAATAGCAAAATACACAACTAACAGATTTATAAATCTATACAACATACAATAATATTACGCAGTGCAAAAGTAATTATTGATTAGTGGTGAAAGGGTGGCGAAAGAACTATAAGTTATCGAGGTCAGCCACCCTCTCAGGATTGTTACTAATATAATCAGTTAATGCGCATCTACCAGGTAATTAAAAATGATCAGATTTTGCATTTAGGATGAATGAAAAAGAACAGCTACAATGACAACTATTGTAACATGCTGCAATACATTCAAAATAACAAATTTAAAGCATATATATATTTCTCCAAGAATTACTATAAATAATTTGTGAGTTTGTAGATTAATGCTAACAAATAAGGAATGTCATTTTAGGGTTATGAACCACTGATGTTGAGAACTCAGTACAGATGTCATCCGGATATTAGTGCAGTGGCTAATAATCTCTTCTATGATGGACGCCTCTTGAATGGCATAACTGAGCAGGAAAGACCACCTCTTCTTGTATGTATGCATTTTGCCTGCACATAATTTTATTTTTTTTAAGTTTTCAGGTAGTAACCATGAATGTTAGATAGGTGTCCAGTACAGTCAAAACTCGTTATAACGCCAGGTCTGGGGATATATCGCTAAATATGACGCTATGGCAGGGTTGGCGGTAAGGCGAGGTTCATTAAATATCAAGACCAGGGGTGTGGGTGTGCAACTTGCGGCCCGCCGAGAGAATTTGTGCGGCCCGCGAAGAGATTGGTCAACCTAATGAAAGTGCGGCCCGGGCGATTAATTGAGTGTATCCAGCTGAAGTCCGTGCCACGATCCCAAAGATAGTGCGGGTAGTTTTTTCTACTAGATCGGATGCCATTAACCCTTACATGATGGTTGTAGCTTAATGTCACTGTACTACACAGACTGCGTGATACACATTACTAATATGCATTGTAATGAAATTACCACTATCTGTCCTGAAAGTAGAAATATATGGTTTGTAATATAAATTTTAATATCTTCTAAAATAGTTTCTCGAGTTGTAGTAGTAATGATGTACACAGGTCTGATGCAAAAAAATCGTTATTAGGCCTTTCTGTACTTGACTCCTTGATCAAACTGCCTGTGGCCCGCAGGAATTGCCCAGCTAGTCAGATAATTTGCACACCCCTGATCAAGACCATTCCAGTCTGTAACCTCTATTTTGTTTCCTAGTTAAATTTAATGTCAGAAATTTTATGATTTTATTAAACTTACAACAATACATGTGTTAAAACTGTACATTTTACTGTACTAACAAAAGTAATGCAGGTGTAATATTCCTGTCTCCTGATAAGAGGAATATGCAACCGCGCAGCCCACCCACGGTCCCAACGTAACATTACTAGATAATTAAAACTATATAATGTATGACCTTGAGGCAAACAGCTTTTACAGTTAAATTCACGTCAGTTGAGTACTGAAGCTTAGCTACGCAACTCTTGTACTCTTAATGCTCAAAACCTCATCATTCACTTTCACACAGTCACTTGCAACAAGATCTAAATCTTATTGTAAACATCATAATTGTTTTCTGTTCAGAGGTCATTGTTTTTGCAACACAATGGCTGTTTTTCTGTTCAGAGGTCATTGTTTTTAAACACAATGGCTGTTTTTCTGTTCAGAGGTCGTTGTTTTTACAACACAATGGCTGTTTTTCTGTTCAGAGGTCATTGTTTTTACAACACAATGGCTGTTTTTCTGTTCAGAGCTCATTGTTTTTGCAACACAATGGCTGTTTTTCTGTTCAGAGCTCATTGTTTTTGCAACACAATGGCTGTTTTTCTGTTCAGAGGTCATTGTTTTTGCAACACAATGGCTGTTTTTCTGTTCAGAGGTCATTGTTTTTACAACACAATGGCTGTTTTTCTGTTCAGAGGTCATTGTTTTTACAACACAATGGCTGTTTTTCTGTTCAGAGGTCATTGTTTTTGCAACACAATGGCTGTTTTTCTGTTCAGAGGTCATTGTTTTTGCAACACAATGGCTGTTTTTCTGTTCAGAGGTCATTGTTTTTGCAACACAATGGCTGTTTTTCTGTTCAGAGGTCATTGTTTTTGCAACACAATGGCTGTTTTTCTGTTCAGATGTCATTGTTTTTACAACACAATGGCTGTTTTTCTGTTCAGAGCTCATTGTTTTTGCAACACAATGGCTGTTTTTCTGTTCAGAGGTCATTGTTTTTACAACACAATGGCTGTTTTTCTGTTCAGAGGTCATTGTTTTTACAACACAATGGCTGTTTTTCTGTTCAGAGCTCATTGTTTTTGCAACACAATGGCTGTTTTTCTGTTCAGGGGTCATTGTTTTTACAACACAATGGCTGTTTTTCTGTTCAGGGGTCATTGTTTTTACAACACAATGGCTGTTTTTCTGTTCAGGGGTCATTGTTTTTACAACACAATGGCTGTTTTTCTGTTCAGAGGTCAATGTTTTTGCAACACAATGGCTGTTTTTCAGCAACAATTCATTGTACTTTACCTTGACTGGTGTTATGACATTGTAAATTTATTATGTAAAATAGGCTTTTGGTACAGCAGATAAGTTGGCGGATGGTGGTAGGCGAGGTTGGCGATATTCCCTATATTTAATATATTATGGGAATGGGGACAGGATAAAAGTTGGCGTTATGGCGAGGCTGGCGTTATAACAGGAGGCGATGTAACGAGGTTCGACTGTATTAAACTTGTAAAATTATCAGCTTTCTATCCGAAGTGGTAAAGAAAATACACTTCTCTGCCATGTTTCCTCAATTCTGTACTTAAGCAATTAAACCTTCAATTACATTAGTGCTATTTGGCACATTTTATTCTCTTTCTAGGAAAATATACCAGCTTTGTGCTTTTTTAATGTGTCTACTGGCGTTGAGCAAGTTAACAGTGGTGGCAGTTTCTTCAATGTGTCAGAATCATCATTCATCTGTAGTCTTGTGGCTCATATGCTCAACTCTGGAATACAAGCTGCTTCTATTGGTATCATAACTCTTTACAGAGCACAAGTACAGAGGATACGGTTAATGCTGCAACAGTCAAAGTAAATATTACAAAGAAATATATTAGAATGTGAAAAACAGATTACTGAGTGTATTCTTTGTATGCAAAACATAACTGCTTTATTTTCTGGAAAATAGAAAGTAACATCATAGATATTTGATATGGAGCTCTTACTACATAGTTCATTAAGATTAATGATGCATAAAATTAGAGAATGTAGTATGACTAGAAAATTATCACTTTTTAGTCAAAAGCTTTGAAAACTACTTTTAAAATACATTACATTTGCCAAGCATACTGTGTCATGCAAGTTTTGCGTTGCATAATCATTTATCATAGAGCAGCATTAGTCATGGGTTGGTTACATAGTCACAGGTTGATTACATTGTCATAGGTTCGGTTGCATAGTCACAGGTTGATTACATTGTCATAGGTTCGGTTGCATAGTCACAGGTTGATTACATTGTCATAGGTTCGGTTGCATAGTCACAGGTTGATTACATTGTCATAGGTTCGGTTGCATAAGCACAGATTGATTACATTGTCATAGGTAAATTCTGTAAGTTGATAATCTTTTTTTCTTTTCGCAAGTTTACTAATAATTGAGTATACATGTCATATATTTCAGTGATGTAGACAGCACAATATGGAAAGCCATACAAATATCAACAGTTGATGCTTTTCAAGGTGGAGAAAAAGATGTCATCATTCTATCATGCGTGAGAACCAAAAATATGGGATTCATTGATTCAGAAAAGTAAGCGTTTGCACATAATTTCACTGTATTGGCATGTTTTGTTCCTTTGCCACTGTCAGACTTGGATTTATTTCTTATCAGTAGCCATAGTTCATAAGAATCCATGACTCTCACCTAATTAAAAAGTGACAACTCAAAACATGTTCATAAGATGGCCGTGATTAATGTACAGTATAACTTCATTTATTCAAAGTGCGCTAGATTTTCAGTCTTGTCTCAAGACATCTAATCTTAGCTTATCTTAAGATTGTCTGAGATAATCTATCTAAGATTAGCGGCAAAAAAGTGTAGCTTATCTCTCTGTACTTCAGTTCAGTTGTGGAATCTCCGTGAAAACCTCTGCAGTAAAATGACTATGTTTATAATAAACAATAGCAGTTTATTGTCTGCTTATGTGGTTTTTTGTGCTTTAACAATCTGCCTATTTATTTTACCTCAGATCATCAAAAATCGCTCTGTAATTTTTTAATGACTCCATTATACATTCGCTTGCTTATGTCTAAGAATTATGCTTGTGTTATAAAGTATATTTCAGTTGCCATTGTTATTATGTTTCTGTTGTCAGATTTTTATTTCAGTTCTTGTTTCAGTTCAGTTTTATTTCAGTTATTTTCAGTTTGATTTTTTTATTATGCACTTATTATTACTGTGTATGAATTGTACTAACACGTTATAAGCATATCAATTTAATGTCATTCGTAACAATTAAATTTTTATTATAAGCAGTACTAACACTAATACACTGTAGCATAGCGCCTATAAAAAATGTTCATGACTAACCAAAGGGCAGCTGACTAGATGACCAATTGGTCTTTCGCTGCCCTTTCTTCACATTTTTGTTACCAAATTAATTGTATTATAACTGTGCGTGTGTTACAAGATAAATAAAAAGATTATTATTATTATTATATTTTTGTAGAAGAACTAACGTCGCGCTGACACGATCGAAGCATCATCTTCTGATTGTTGGTAACAAGGAAGCGCTCTCCAGGAATGCATTGTGGGATAAAGTCATTAAACACTGTGCCTGTAAAAATTCCTTTCAACAGCTATAAAATACAGTATTGCTCTTGCGTGAAAAGAACTTTCATACCTTAGCACTCTTCACATATTATTTGTATCCATAATAATAGTATTGAATAATTTAAGTGGTGTATTATATCATTTCAACTTTCAGAAGATGTGTATATCTTACATACATATTTTTTTGTATATTTTTATTTATTAATAATTAACTGTTAATAAAAATTTTCTAAGGATTGTTGATTGTGTTTGTTTTTGCAATTTGTCATCTTTGTTATTAGTTTTATTGATTATAAATAACTTATATTAAGAAGAACTCATACTGAAGAATTATTATAATACAAGTTTTTTACTGTGCAGAAAAATTATATCATTATGATCACTTTTTATTTCTGTATAAAAATTTAACGGCAAATTTAAAAATTTAATTCTCAATTTTTGGTATTAATTAGCATTTTATTTTAAGTTGCATGTTCTTCCACATAGTCTGTCAATGTAACTGGAAAGTTACTCATCTTCTATACACAGTTAAATACGCTTTCTACTATTTATTTTATTGGTAGTGCCTATAGTCAAACCGCTTTATACGGGGCCCACTTTCGGGATGCAAAAGAATGGCATCATAGTCAGTTTGGCATTATAACGAGGTACATTAATATATACGTCTATGCATTTGTTTTGGACATTTTATTTTGCTAAACATTTGGGCATTAACCGAGGTGGGCATTATAACAAGGTTTGATTGTATACAGAAATTTAAACTGTAAGTAAAAATCCCACCCCCGATAAGATGTCACCTAAATGGCATGATTAATAAACAGTCATACATACAGCAAAACAATAATAATTTGACCAATATCGGTTAATATACAAAAATTTATACACAAAAATGCTGCTAACAAAACTCTGAAGGCAAACTCTAACTTGCCTTTGTAAACACGACTGCATATAAAGTAATAAAATTTTATTAGTCACTTTCAAATCACGGTTATAAGATTTTCACTGAGACCCAGATGTTTTTTTTGCATTATTACGTACATTTTTATTAACTCCTAATTTCATTTCTAACGTAAAACAGCAATTATATGACGCCTGTAACCTCCCTCTACATTTGTTATCTTATTCGTGAACGTAAAGTTTGTTTAACCCACGTTTCCTACAAGCACAAATTACAAACAACACGCTGTGAGCCTGTCTAGCACAGTATAAAAAAGCTTGCAAGTGAGAGGTCTAGTAGTACCAGAGAGTATGTGGTGTGCGACGTTTTGCTGCTTTAACATTACATGTATATCAGCAGGTCCTGTAAACAGCAGGCAGTAACGAACAAGGAACTTAAAACTACATAATGGAAAGTTGCTATCAGAGGGGGAAGCTGAAGTTGGAAATTAATAATTTAGCTGGTGGCATTTAAATCTCTACGGTTGACTGACTGAATCAACAGTAGGCCTAGCTATGATAATGTACGTACATGCATTATCTTATGATGTGTAATGAATTATAAAAACAATCGACTAAGCTATGGTCATGGTTAGCAACATTATGAGGTGTAATGAATTGTAAAAACAATCGACTAAGCTATGGTCACGGTTAGCAACATTATGAGGTGTAATGAATTATAAAAACAATCGACTAAGCTATGATCACGGTTAGCAACATTATGAGGTGTAATGAATTGTAAAAACAATCGACTAAGCTATGGTCACGGTTAGCAACATTATGAGGTGTAATGAATTATAAAAACAATAGACTAAGCTATGATCACGGTTAGCAACATTATGAGGTGTAATGAATTGTAAAAACAATCGACGAAGCTATGATCATGGTTAGCAACATTATGAGGTGTAATGAATTGTAAAAACAATCGACGAAGCTATGATCATGGTTAGCAACATTATGAGGTGTAATGAATTGTAAAAACAATCGACTAAGCTATGGTCACGGTTAGCAACATTATGAGGTGTAATGAATTATAAAAACAATCAACTAAGCTATGGTCACGGTGAGCAACAGGTGAAGAGTGTCTGGACAGAGCGGGCCACAGCAGAAATCGTATTACAAGTGGTTTTTTATATTGAACTGACACTGGCAAGACTATGAGAAATCATCGTATAAAACGGGGTTTCATAGTAACGAGTTTCGTATTAACCATAAGTGATTACATAGGTTTCACTATAGCCTTGGCGGGGTCATAAATAATAAAATCATCATACTACTAAGAGTTTCAATATAAACCGAATCGTTTACCAGGATTCAAACTGCATTATTTTACATCTGTAGCAAAATTGTTGAGATTCACTATAATTTTATTTAGCATTACAAAACAAACTACAAACTTATTTAAAAGCAGAGCTGCCCTGTTTGGATTCCACATCTTCGGTATTTGACTGTACAGTAATAGATCACGGATCTTTATCGTTTCGCTAAATACAATCACAAAAAAGCAACAGAACTTCAGAATGCAACTTCTGACGTGGTACTACAACTTCGGGATTTCAAAGCAGAGATGAAGTCTCGTTTTTACTCACAAAAGGCACTTGTAGTACATGCAACTCTGTTCAATAAAAAAACCATTGGAATAAAAACAAGGCGTTAAAACCTTAAACATTTGTCAGAGTTTTTATAAAAACATTTCAATACTTATGATGAGTACTAGAGGTAGTAAAAACTCATCGGTAAAATCAGGTATCAAACTTGACTAGAGTTACTGTAAAATTCTTTCTACATAATGCACACGTCTTTTACTTGTTATTACTATTATTATTACAGGCATCATACAACAAATACTTACCTCTATTTGCAGGTACAATTTTACATAAACATAATAATGAAAATGGCTTAATACAACTATTAGTTAGGCTTGACAATATCACATCTGAATAAACAACCAAAAGCTAAATTTTACATGCATGCTTAGCGAATTTTTATTTTGACAAATTATGATCTGCCATGCAGTGAAAAACTTCCTATTTCGTAAGAAAGTCAGTCTAAAATAAAAGAAAAAGGTTACTATATAACTCAGCAGTTTCCATGAATGGAATACTACGAGCAAATTTCATGAACATACTTCTGCTTTTGATAATAATAAATATTTCAATTAATAATTGTATGGCATTTCGGGCAGTAGCTTACGTACAAATGACAAAAGAGAAGTTATTAACAGTTAGATTTCATCGGTATATAGTAGTAGATCCAAAATGGAGTATCTTACGACAGACATGAATGGGGACCAACGAGAAACAATAAGATTGAATGGAGCAGAGTTGAAAAGAGTAAAGAACTTTAAGTATCTGGGTTCAATGATAGACGAGACTGCAGGAATGGAAAAGGAGGTGAATTTCAAGATTCAGTGTGGTTGGAATAACTGGCGAAAAGTTTCGGGTGTGATATGCGATAAGAGGATTCCAGCGAGACTTAAAGGTAAAGTTCACAAAGCAGTGGTCAGACCCGACCTAATATATGGGCTGGAAGCAGCACCTCTAAAGAAGACCGAAGAGAAGAAAATGGATGTGGCGGAGATGAGGATGTTGAGATGGATGGTGGGAGTAACAAGAAGAGATAAAATTAGAAATAGCAATATCAGAGGAACAGTAAAAGTAGTGGAAGCCTCGCAAGATTGCGATGGTATGGACACCTGAAAAGAAGAGTCGGTGAAGATCATGTGGGAAGGGAGGTCATGGAAATGGAAGTGATGGGAAATAGAAGAAGAGGACGACCCAAGCTGAGATGGTTTGAATGTATGAATGGAGACCTTAGAGAGAAGAACATAAATGAAGAGATGGCCATCAACAGGAATGCATGGAGAAGACTCATTCACAACGGCGACCCTGCATAGGGAAAAGCTGGGAAGAAGAAGATTAATAGTTAGATTTCAGAAACTGTTAATCCAAGTCAAAGTCACTGTTACCCGATTCATCATCATCACCTCGATAAGTCAGTGGTGCAGCATTACGTATTATTTGTGGTATCAGATCTTTTTCGGGAAGTATCCCATGTTCGTGTAAAAAGCTTTCCAATTCGTTTGCAAAAAAGTCTTCGCTTAATTCATCTTGTAAGCGAATAAAATTCCCGATCATCATCCCGCCTTTGTACACCAATAAAGCTGGTACGCCGCGAGCAGAGAATTGTCTGCTTAACACACCAGCATCACTTGCACGAATCTTACAAAATTTAACTGTAGGATATTCGACTGCCAGACACTGCAGGCAGCCATTCATGGCCGTACAACCTGCAGCATGTAGTTCATGCACGTGTATTATAACAGTTACACACGGTTTCTCTTTGTCAATGGCAGCTAACAATTCCTCGCCCGTATGCAACTCAACCACTTGGCCAAACTTAGGAACTTGCAGACTTTGTTCCATCATTTCTTGCATGCGCTTAAGACGATATTGTTTCAGAAAATCATCCTCCAGTTCTGAAAGCTGTTTAACGACTGCTTCATCTTCCTCCTCTTTGAACCTTTTCTCTTTCTCTGCCTCCAGCTCAGACTGGCACGTCATCGCAAGCTTCTTAGTTAATGCTTGCAATTCCTTTTTCTGTGCTTGATTCTTCTCAGTCTGCAGTTGTTTGTATCGTTGCCAATCCTTTATAACACCTTTTGGGCCCGTATTGCAAGCAGGGCCAGAATACGCTTCATAGCCTTTTAATTCAGCCTCCGGTATAAACTTTGGAGCTTGAGTTTTTTCCACTTTAACTTCATCGTCTGCTTCCTCATCTTCACTTGAACTACAATAATATTGTAATTTTTCCCCCAAAATCTTGTCATCCAATGTTGCCATTAGTTGCTCGTATGTTTCGAACACTGTGCAAAATATCAATGTGGTTAGGACCTGAAACAAATAAAAAATACTGAATTAACTTCACAAAATTATTGTCAACTCTGCTTATCTTGTACAAAATTGTTAAGTTCAGCAAAATAAGAGAAACTGCTCATGTACAACTATGCTATTTATTCATAGTATATGTATATACAGAGAACTACATGAACTTTGAATAGCAAAATACAACCCGTAATAATTAGTGCTATTTTTTCCTCGAAAGTAATAGCCTGGTATTTCTTTTTGCTATTCATGAATGTATTAGCCCATTTCCAATCACCAACATTCATTCTTCTTCACGTACCTCTTTGAGAGCAATTACCAAAGTTGTTCTATTTATTTTTTTGTCTTGTTTCAAAATTAAAATTTCTTTTTAAAATTTACCGCTCCAAATCAATGGAATAAAATATCAATTTATATCACAACATATCGAAAATTAATTGGCTTTAAAAGATATATGAAATCTCTTCTGCTGAAATCTTACTTATGATGCATTTTTGGGTTTTGCCGATAGTCACAGTAAATCCTGCGACTGGTTACTTTGCATTTTACATTTTCATACTTTTGCATTGTGTCTCTGCTGAACTCCTTTCTGATTCCTTTATTTTCTCTTTCTCTCTCTCTCTCTGTCTAGTATTTTATCTTAACTACTCCCTGTTTTTCTATAATTCTCTCTCTTGTAAATTAAGTCGTTTTTTTCACTTTTCATGGTGGTCTTACAAGCTTTGCTTCTTGACCACCATGCAGCATCTATTTCTTGTTGACAAACTATTATGTAGTTTAGTAACTATGTTAGTACACTTCTGTTAAATTTTTGTAATTATATTTGGAATTTTTTCCCTAACTATATCATGCTATAGTATACAAATGTAGTTCTGTTACAATTATTGTAACTATATTTCATTTTCTAGTTATAGGGCATAACAGTTAAAGATAATAATGCAAATTGTAACGTAAAAATACATGCTGAAGTGATAATAAATTACAATTACAAAGCTACAACAAATGTCAACAATGATGGGGTAACTGCAAATGTGAGGTAACTATTTTTCCTTCAACAACACCATCTCTTGGGTAATACAGTGTTGTGGCATTAGAAAAAATATGAACTACCCTGCAATTACTACATTACTGCAGTAACCAGTAGTCATACCATAGCTGTCATTTAATTTCAGACAGGTCTGCTTGTAAAATCTCTTGATCAGATGTATTTCTTATTGAAGAAATAATGTTTTACTTTTTTTTATATCATAAACAGAATTTAATAATAATACTAGTGACATAGATGTGGACAATAAACACAAACTTAATTGAATTGATACACCAGTTGTTGGGAGCCGAGTGGACCACAGAGCCAAGTAGACCAATTGGTCTACTTGGGCTGCCCAAGTAGAACACTAGAGACAGGTCGCGAATTGAGTCGTTAAGTGTACTGACACCGTCCGTTGTGCTTGTTTATGTAATAATAATAATTAAAAACGTTAGTACACGTTGAATAATTTATTATACATCTAATAAAATAAAAGAATTTTATTCTGAGCTGGTAGAACGGACAATATTAAATTTGGTTTCGATATTAATGTTGTTGAAGTGAAAAAACTACTTTTTTGCGAATTCAACATTTGTTTAAGGTATATCATTTTTGATTTTTTCTCACTTCACAAACAGGTGATCCGTTTCACTACCTCTTGGGCAAATAATTGTTTTCTTATAAGTAAACGTTCTAGCGATCTATGTGTCCTACATGGGCTAGCGAGCCATGTAGGACAGTGCCCTACATGTTACAATACTGCTGATAATATTAAAACTAATTATCCTTGCTTTTCTTAAATGTTAAAAATTACTTTTTGGTGTTGTGAAGGCTTAGCAGCATCTGTCTCATTTTTAAATTTGCAATTATTTCTGTAATAACTGTGTGCAGAATTTCTCTCTTTAAAGCATTAGATACTAGGTTTAATGTTATGATATATTAATGGAGTTAATCATAATGATGAAATTATTGTAAGAAATGCATTTGTAAATTGCCAAGGAATATCCATTTCTAAAAGAAATTTTGCTTTATGCTTTATTATGTAATAACAATACTTATAAACAATGGTAATATAAACTGGAAACAAGTTTTGCCAGAGCAAGTTTCTCGACAAAGATCGCTAGTGTCCTACTTGGGCTGCCCATGTAGGACACTACTTTTAGCGCATCGGTTTTACCGGAAGTGGTCTACTTGGCTCAGTACCCACTCGGCTCCCTACACCAGTTAACTTTTATCCTACACGTTGCAATGATAATTTTCAGATACAGAATTTAACAGAAAATATGTTTGCAGTACCTAACATTAATATGTTTTTGTGCGATGGTTTAAATTTCATAGGCTTAATAATTATAATTATTAATAAAATTAATAATAATATACCTAATCTTTGTGACTAAAAAACTTCATACGAACAATGGCTTCACTTCTCTTTTTAATACTCATAAGCCGAGAATATAATATCCGCAAACGTAATGGTGTGGAATTTCCGCAAAATTCCGTTATAAGTTATTTAACGTTCTTTTTCTGATATGTTTTATAAACGTAAAATAAAATTAAATTTTCTTTCACTACAGTGGTACAGTAATGTTAGTGCTGGCTCCTAGTGGCCGTGGCAGTAGGTATACACTTAATAAACTGTTCACTTGTTTAGTACTTAACTGGACTAAGTGTGGTGTTGACTTACGTCATTTTTGTATATTAATTTTTTTATTTCTAACTATTTAGAATGAAATCACGAGTTGGCCTCAATAAGAAGTATGTTCAACAAACGGAACGGCAGTGGTAATCAATAAAGTATTATGGTTTACTATTTTTAACCACAACTTCAGTTCTAGTATCGTCTCATCTGATAAAATCAGACAAATTGTTGATCAGACTTCACGAGAGACTTGGTTACAAATTTATCCGATTTCATTACATTTGCTGAATATATAACTTTAAGTTATAAACGATGAAATATCCAAATATAACTAGATTATCTAAAACTTACCTTTTTGCGGGCTATTCTTAAGGTCCACAACCTTGTTAATGCCCATAGCCATACATAACATCACTTAAAAATAAAATACTTAATTATACAAGGGTTTAGTGGCTGGTGACAGGTGTTACATGTTCATGTATCTGAGATGGTGCAGTGCTTTGTTGATTTTCCTTTTAAAGGTGTTTTCTGTCTTGGCATCGCTGGCTTCCTGTGGCAGATCATTCCATATTAGATTAGATTAGTTTGTTACTCTCTTGGAGAAGGAATTTAGCTTCAGTTTCAGGCTACTTGTTTCTTGAATAGGTTTTGTGTGTGCCCTCAGGTTCTTGTGTAAGTACCTTTTGTGAAAAAAACTTTCTGCAATAATATTGTCAATGTTATTTATGATATGGTACACTTGTATTAGATCTGCTCTGATTTTCCTGCAATGCAATGATGGCTGCGCAACATTTCAGACCTGTCAACCATTTGATGTAAAAATGAAGTGTAAAACCTAGAAAGCCCTGGGATCATCTCGCCCCTTAAAGTGTGCTCCAGAAGCTTTTGCTTTTTTGGGTAGCAAGGTAAATTATTAAGAAATTAAGGTAATTTTTATGTATTACCGAGTTTGCAAAATGAGTAAGGTTGTATTTGTTTTTATGAAGATAAGTATAATAAATCGTCTTTTTAATCATGCTGGCAACATTTAGTGTTAGTCGTAGTCACAGCAGCAGGTAGACTTAAAACTGTTTTCACTTGGTGTTCTAGCACTGCTGATCTATCCGTTTCATCCCGCATTTAAACATATTGCCACAATCCATACTTCTAATAATCACAATTGTTTATGCAATTTTAATCAAGTTTGCTGTTAAATTCAAGTTTACTGACTATTTCTAATAATCACACTTATTTATGCAATTTTAATCAAGTTTGCCTATAAATTCAAGTTTACTGCCTATGTACATGAACTTGTATAAGTAATGTATAATTTTTTTGAAAATTCTTGCAGATTGATGTGGCAAGTTTTCATCAAATTGAAAGGAATTTTACGGGGCACAAAATGAGATTCTTTTAAAGGTTTCCATTCAAAACCAGTCAGATGGCTAACATTCCAAATTGTAAATTATTAAAACAAGAGCCATCAGTTGATATTAATACCTTTGACTCTGATGCTCGTTCTAATAACATCTCTTACTCAGCAATGCCAGACACGGAAAGTGAAAAGTGCGGTGATAAAATAGAGGATGTTAATAATCAAACAGCACTAATCGATGACAATAAAACATGCAGTATGGTCATAGAGGACATCATCAATAAAGTAATTGAAAACGACAAAAATCAGAGGTTACAGTTTTCGTTACTCTGTCCTAATTTTGCTTCGCAGATGATTAAACTCTTATTGAAACAGCATCAGTCGGACAACGAGAATCAGCAAAGCAAAATTACTGTCGTTGAAACAAGGAGTTTGAATGATGGCACTGGGTCTTCACACACCTCTGAAAATGAATCTGTGTCTAACGAGAAGAGTACAGCATTATTGACGACATCTACAGGGAACAAAGGTAGTGCCTGCCTGAATATTAAGGCTGAAAATGTTACATATAATCATAATGTTGATCAGTCTGAATGCAGTCCGAATGGTTATGCAGACAAAGTTGGCAAAATCTTCAAAAACTTTTACGATAGCACAAAGAGTTTTGACGGATGCCAGGCCGATTTGAATACCGATAAAAACACAGTGCCATTTTATCAATGTAATTTGTGTCACAGTGCACACCACAATATGAGTAATTTAATTGCACACATTACTGAGCACATACGATGCTTGCAAACGCCTTTCCAATGCAAAATCTGCTTAAATGCTTTTGCATCCCCGCATCAGTTGGCTGATCATTGTTTGACAACGCATACTTCAAATGTACGTGGTCCTCTAGGAGGCATAGCAATCCCCGTTCCGCCCGAGGTTGAAAAACTAAAACCCAAGTCGAGTAAGCAGAAGTGTTCTGAGCAGCGTCCTGCTGATGCAAAAACCGTTTCGCAGAAATCAAAGCAAAACAGAGCGAACGACAGGAACGTACCGAGGTTTCAGACAGCTGCAGAGTTATGCGAGTCTGATGTTCCGGTGTATACCCGCTCCGGACGACCGCTGCGTAAAGCGGCATTAACAGCCGTTAAACTCATGAATGATATCGTAGACGGCACTAAAGCAGAGAGCAGCACACCTGTCGACAATGAGAACGCACCCGACGAATTCGGAAATGAGAGTGTTACGTTACCAAATAGTGAGGTCTTGTTAAGGAAAGCTAATAGAGGTAAAAAAAGGAAAGCACCTCCTACGCGAGCTGCTTTCCGGCACGTTTTTTCCCGAACTGCGCCCATTCCACAACGTGAAGAATCTTCAATGCTTATACCTCAAATACCATATAGACCAATATTGCCAAAGATAACAGGAAATGGTATGGATTGTACGAGTACCCTTTCACAGATCAAATTGCCTATGTCACCACCTAAAAGAAAAAAGCGATCTAGTAAGATGGACAAGAACATGCCTTCAGAGAGTTTTCAGGTGCCTGAATATGAAAAAGGAGCATGCAGTTTGTTAGCAGCCGTAGCCAAAAGAGCGGCCGACACTTCACCCAAAAAGAAAACCGATGAACACTTACTAAGAAACTTATCAACAAGCAGCTCTGGCATAATTGACCATGTGAGTGTTAAAGCAGAGGCACTAAGAAACGTATCAACAAGCAGTTCTGGCATAATTGACCATGTGAGTGTTAAAGCAGAGGCATTAAACAGTATTAGCAGTGATAAGCTGAAGCTGGCAGCCTCAACCTTATCACCAACAACAAACAATAGCATTGGTTCACAAGACAAAGCAAGCAGTGCTGTCTCACCAACTTCTGGGTTAGCATCCGGTTTTCCCACGAAGAAGAAAAAAGGTCAGTTGACGTCGCTTCAGAGCATCGTTAACAAGTTAACGAACGCAGCAGCAAGCAAGGGTCTTGTCAGTCCACCCGTACCTCAAACAGATATTACTTCTTTGTCCAAGTCATTAGCTGTTCAAGGAAACAACAGTGAAAGTCACCCTGTCAGGCCAATGCTTGTCTCTGATTCGAATACTTCAAACAGTAGGAATAATGTGCAGGTAGACAACAGTTGTGAAGCCTTATATCCCGCGGGATCGGATCAGCAGAAGCATGGCTGTGCTGATACTGTACCAGCTGTACCAGATATGAGCAGCAGTGCAATGTTGCTGGATTTGCTTACCAAGGCTGGCAACAGACAATCTAATGTCAATAGTGTGCCTACCTTTGTTCTTCCTGAACCTCAAAAGTTTACATGTGAGCAGTGTGGCGCCACGTTTGGGAAAAAAGACAGTTTACGCAAGCACAATCAAGTGCACAATCGGAGTAAAGAGGAAGATCCGTCAACACTTTACCATTGTTCTTACTGTAGTGCGAGCTATAAGAACAGAACTGCCGTTAGGGCTCACGAAAAAAGACATCCGGAATCTCAGCGTAAGGCGAGCCTAACTAGGACTCAGCGAAAATTAAATGAAAATCAGCACAAATGGCAAATTAACCAAAGGCGGCAAAATTCAGCCGGAAGTCATGGCACCTCGACTGAAAGCCAGTACACGGTAACTGAAAATGGAGAATTCCAGTGCACGCCGTGTCGTTATCAAACTCATTCGCAAAATCTTTTTAACCAGCATGTGCGCGACCACCAGTTGGGAAATACAATTTTATTTACTTGTGAATATTGTGAGCAGACTTTTCCAAATGTAAACAGCTTGAAGGCACATAGAATGCGGCATGCCATGTGGAAGACCGCTGGCAGCTTCAAATGTGACCTTTGCGGAGAGCATTTTAGCAGTTCGATAGCGGTTGACACTCATATGGCTCGATGCCGTCTCAACGTCTCTGCGGGCACTTCTGAGGGTTATTTGAAACAGTTGAAGACTATAACGAAAGGTTTCCAAAACTGTTCCCCAGCGTTGGTCAAAGAACTCTTTATTGCAGACGGTAAAGAGTCAACTCAGTGTTCAACATTGCGTAATCTGCTTGAAACGTCTGATCAGCCTACTGAGGCATCATTTAAACAAGCCTTTAGTGACAGCAGACAAGAAACTACAGAACAAATCCAAGAAGACTTAACTAGTGACTCAAGTGCAGATAGTACTCAGATTTCGCTGCATGATGAGTCTAGCTCATTAGAGTCTGATTCAGATAAAGAAGATTTACAGCCGGTAGCAGTATATGAAACTGCTGATCAGGCTTTGAAAACTATTGATTATATGTTAATTGGGGACTATAACGAAAATGGCATGTCCTGTTCTAATAGTGATGATTATATTGATGTAAAGCCAGAAGTTATAAGTTTCAACAATGATTCTGAAAACAGTGACTTCTATTCTGTTGAATGTGTCAGTAATTATATGAAATCAGAGCCAATAGAGTAAAAGCCTGCAAGTGTAGAACATTCGTATTCCTGCACTGTATGTTGTGTTGGGTAGTTTTCCTTTACAATCATAATACATGTAGTTAAATGCAGGTTATGATGTATGTACTGCCATGTAGTTTCTTATTCTTTGTGCTGCTTACTGAAGAGCTTTTTAAATTTGAACGTGTAACATGCTAAAAATAGAACAGAAGCCATCGTTACTATCTTTGAATGAATCGTTTTGAGCGCATTTTGAAATCCTAATGTATCCCGAATCACGGCTTTTCAGCTCGGAAGAATTTTAGCAATTTTGCTCGTTTATTTTAAAATTGTGTCAAAAAGTGATGCAGTTACATCTGTACCAAATGTATATTTGTTACTTGTTCTATATTTATTTAGTGCGTTTTTTATTTTTCATTTTCACCAATTTTTTCACGTTTTGTTAATTTTTAGCGAAATTTTTTTAAAGAGTTGCTGAGAAACATGATTTCAGCATTTCGCGGCGTAACCGCATCCATTTTACGTTGCTCTTTGAATGGCTGACATTTTAACAGCTTTTTTATGTGGTAATTTTTATGTAAGTTAATTTTATAACCAGGCAGATTCGTTTTGTTTGTTAAACTTGCCAAGGGAAACCGACTTTTTTATGTTTTTGTTGCTACTGTTAGGCGTGCTATTTTAAAATATTTTAAGTTAGCCTGTTATTCCACGCTGTCAATTACAAATCTTAATATTATGAGATGTGTGACCTGCATTTTTTCAGTTTGTGTTTGCTTTATCTCTAAAGCGATGTAAGTTAAATTTTATTACATTTCCATTTGCACAGAGTAGTAAGTACTCTTGATGTTCTTGAATGTTATTTTTATGATAATGCTGCAAGTGGGGGAGCCAGAGACAAAAATAATCTAATTTGTTTCGTAACGTATGCCCACAATTATATTATTATATGCACAACATTGTTGATATTGGTCGAGAAAAATCCATTTTATTGATATAAATTCTTAAATAATAAAAATTTTGTTATGAATCTTAAATTACATTAGTATAGAATTTGACGACAGAAAGCAGTGCTTTTGAAATCGTATATATTAATTCTACTGGTATGGGCTTAATATATATATATAAGATTCGAGGCTACAGCTTCGACGGCGGCACCATTTGCGGCGATCTATACATCAAACAAAAGGTCTTGATCTAGTGTCATCTCATTGGGGGTTTATTTTGCGAATCGGGCCCACAGGGGCGAAAAACCTCCGAAAATGGCCATTTTTCGGCCGTTTTTTGCAAAAATTATACGTCTAAGATCTGGAGAATGGGAACGGGCCATGGGTGGTGCTGGCTATGGGTAGATAACCCGTTCAGAGGTGGGTGTAGTAGGCGAGAGGGCCACGGCATCCCGTAACGGGTGTTTTCCCTGATCCAACTCGCGATTTTTTCGAAATTTTCGTCAAACAGCAGGCAGAAAAAACGTTCTAGCGGCGCCTGGTGGGACTCTCGGAAGGAGATATACGGCTCTTTAGAAAGAGGAAGAACAGGGCTACATTCGATGTAGGATGTACGATGATGTGGGCTATATTTTAGGACACGTCCACCAAGAGGAGTACCGACGAGTTATTATTATATTATACTGTAATCATGTTGTTTGAGATTCATTGTGTGAATTGGAACTCGAGGCTATTTTTATTTTGACATTAGAGTGCTGTAATTTATTGTATATTGCATGCTTTTAATAATTTATGAGATTTTAAGCCAGGACAAAGAAACTTTACTTATGACAAGTTGTTTAAATGAATCTGGCGAAAGTTTTGTAAACATAAAAATTACTAGTGTGAATGTTATGATAAAAACGCTTGCTGAGATAAGTGAGTTAACGTCAATATTTTTGTTAAGTAAACAAAAATTGCAAAAAATTGTTATTGTTATTACCAGCAAAGAAAACATTATTGATCCGTGTGTTGTTGATTGTTGTAATGGTGATTTTTGTGTCACTTTAGTGGTCCTGTTTGCTTTATCCTTTGGAAAATACATAATGTTGTCGGAAAATGGCGATTACTTTTTTTTAGTTTTTTGTGTTCTAAGACGAACAATGATAGTCTGAAGTAAACTAAATCATTTTGCCTATCATGTATTTTTAAAATGGCAAATAAAGATTTTAGTACTGCTGCTGCTACTGCTGCTGCTACTACTACTACTACTGCTGCTGCTGCTGCTGCTACTACTACTACTGCTACTACTGCTGCTACTACTACTGTTACTGCTACTGCTACTACTGCTGCTACTACTACTGCTACTGCTGCTGCTACTACCACTACTACTGCTGCTGCTGCTGCTGCTACTACTACTACTGCTACTGCTGCCACTACTCACTACTACTACTACAACTACTACTGCTGCTGCTACTGCATAAAGAATATTTTTTGGGCAGTAAAATGAAACTTTGCCAGTTTGTTACATAGAGGTAAAAATTGTGTGATTTGTCGAGATAGTAAAATTTTTAAGTGATAATACTTTGCATGGGATTGCAAGCAATTTTGAAAGAAACCGCATATATTAAAATTACTTTAAATTTTAAGTTAACATCTGTTTGGAAACTTTGCAAGAAAGCTAGTTTATGTATGAGCTTAAAAGCATTACCAATTTTTAATGTGTGATAATGATGTCCCACGGCGCTAGATGACACCACCATGTAGGCAGTTGCACTAATAATTGCTTAACGTCTGTTTTTCTATAAATATATCAACAACATTAATTCTCCTTTCAAAAACAATAACCCTCCATTTCTTGAAAACCCCAGTATGAATAACAGAACACTAAATTTAAGAAACATTAGAACGAACAACCAATATGGAAAGAATTCCATTACTAAGCAAGCAATACAACTTTGGAATTCATTACCGACATCACTAAAACACAGCAGCTCTTTATCAATATTCAAGTCTAAATTAAAAAAAAAACATTTAATGACTCGTTTTGAATATCCGACATACGAACACGATGACACTTACTCAAGTCATAATTTCAATTTTCCTAGACCTTACTAAACTAGTTTATATTTTATTTTTGAATTTCTAGTTGCACTTATAGTTTAGCTTGCACCAGACGCATTGGCCCAGAACAGTGTATGTTTTTATTGAACTAACACTGATTGTCTGTCTTTTATTATGATGGTCAATGTTTTTAAAATGGCAAATAAAGATTTTACTACTACTACTACTACCACTACCACTACCACTACCACTACTACTACTGCTACTGCTACTGCTACTGCTGCTACTGCTACTGCTACTGCTACAGCTACTGCTACTGCTACTACTACTACTACTACTACTACTTCTACTACTACTACTACTACTACTACTACTACTACTACTACTACTACTACTAGTCTACTTCTACTACTAATACTATTACTACTACTACTACTACTGACTAGGGTCGGTTCTAAAAATCTGCTTTGATGTTTGCTGACTAGTCCTTGTACTAGGCCGCACTTTTTGTGGGAATGTCTTTGACGAACAAGTGGCAATTTCACACAAATCCACGGATTTCGAATGCGATTATGTATAGTAAATGAGAAAGAGATATCCGCGATTCTCTGTCACCGACTTGACCTAACTAACTAGCTACTTTGCTTGCTTATAATAGAACCCAAAAAATACAATAGAACAAATGGAATGAAACAAAACGGCATAGAATGGAGCCGCACAGAAGATAATGTAATGTAACGGAATCGAAAATGCAAGTTTTCGTGCTTCATTGTGTCCGACGTCCTTGGCTTGTGTAAACTGCGTCTAAACAGTTAGGTAAGTGGGTTGACAAGCAGGTAGGTAGATAAGTAGGTAGTCTGGTAGGTAGGTAGGCAGGCCGGTGGGTTGGTTGAGGGATGGTGGTTGGGTAGGTAGAGAAGTAAGTAGGCAGGTTGGAGAGGTTGATAAGTAGGTGGGTAGATGTAGGTAGGACCTGGTAGACAGACAGATAGGTACCGGTAGGTAGGTAGCTAGATAGCAAGTAGGTAAATAGATGGATGGGCAGGTAGAGAAGCAGGTAGGTAGACGAGTTAGTAGGTAGTAAGTAAGTAAGCAGATATGTAGGTAGATAGTGCTAGTGTAAAAATTTTCTGTAGCAAAATTTTTTACCGTTTGTCCACGTGTTGCTTTTCAAATTTCCACTTCTTAGTGCGCTGTCTCATTCTCCACCGCCTAACTGTCTTAGTGCTCAAATGGCCTCTGCCTGTCTTTCAGACTCCTGCTGCCCAAATAGCCGCTACCCAAGTGTCCCCACTGCTCAAATGACCTAGAACCATATTTATGTCTTGCTAATAAATCATAAGTCATGTTTCTCCTGCATTACGTACATGAATGTTACTTATCTACGCACATTGGTCTTGCTTCGTGTGATTTGTATAAAAAAATCTGCAGTGTCGTCGTATGTTCTTCATCTGTTTTATTTTGTCAGAGAGCATAAGCGCCGTTGCTAAGTAGCTAAATTCAGGGCCTATTTCAGGGGGGGGGGAGTGGGGATACTTCCCCGGGACCTCACCCTCCAGGGGGCCTCGCGCCAACGTAACTTTTTTTGCTTCATGCGAACATACTGCCTCCTCTCTCTCTCTCTCTCTCTCTCTCTCTCTCTCTCTCTCTCTCTCTCTCTCTCTCTCTCTCTCTCTCTCTCTCTCTCTCTCTCTTGCCGCACGCGCGCCGTTTGCCAGTATTGACAAGTATTAAGGACTGGTCTTGAGAATAAAGCAGTTTTTCTTTCAATTGCTCTTTCCTTTAACAACTGTATAACTCCATATTTTCTCTTCGAACATGCTTCTCCGGCCTTCTAGCAGTTCGAAAATCTTCTGGGTGCCCCCCCCCCGAGGAGGCTTCACGCGCCCCACTTCCCCGGGCATCGCTTAGGCTGAAATAAGCCCTGGCTAAATTACCAATTTGTCTGCATTCGTTAATGACTTCACAGGATTAACGACTCACCAGGTACACACATGTTTTATATCACATCCTTAATTAATACTACGAGCTATAGTATGTACAGTGTATCTGACCACACAATAGACAAGTCAATATAGATAGGGGCGAGTGAGAGTGATGCCGTGAATGAATGCTTTCTGTAGTGAGGTCATCTTGAAATCTTGACGACTAATAATTATTAATTTATGCCAACCAAAAAGGTTGTTAAACTACACAGCATCATTTTTTCTGAATCGATCCGCCCCTGTACACTCGCTTAATTGCGAATCACAGGTATCGATTTAGTATCGATTAAGTTTAGTTACAAGAGGCTATGCGCGGCAGTTCAACTGTCATTGCGTCGCATGGCACTGCACAGGTTGATCGTAGGAAATTCATGCGCTGATCATACGAACAAAGTGAGTCGTTTACGTCTCTTTTCATTATGCAGTTTATGCATTGTAAAATAATGTCTTCTGATGACATGACGTGCCTTTAAACATTGTATAGGTTTTACATGTCAAATGTAGACCTGCGTTAACTCAAATGCAGATTTAGGTAGTTCAAATGTGTCTTGGCAACTCAAATGTAGACTTTGGTAGTTCAAATGTGTTAACAATGGTTTTCAACAAATCTTAAGCGCTTTTGGTAAGTCAAATGTAGACACATGTCAAATCAAATGTGACATTTGTATCTCAAATGTGGATAGGTGGTAAAGCTTAAGGATGTAAAATTTAATCTCCTTTAATCTTAATTTAATAATTGCTGTGAAAATAATAACTTTATAGGTCTACTAATAGTTCACTGATATTCTGCAAACTTTACATACCATTGGAACTGTTAGAGAAAACAATACATTCTTAAAATAAACAATGTTTCTTGAGAGAAACTAATTCATTAATGCAGTGCTAATGCATTACTTAAAAAACTAATTAGTGATTCACTGTTCATTGGGAAGTGGGAACCAATTTATTCTTTTCTACCGACGTTATGGTTTATCAAAGAATTTCGTTTGAGGGCAAACAACGCATTTTTCAAAGTTATGAAGGAGGTGATGACTATCTTTGGTTTATCTTTTTGTAATTTGCACTTAAATGAGTTAATTACCGATTTATTCAAAGTACCGCATCTACATTTGACTTACCTAAGTCACATTTGAGTTACCGAAACACATTCGAAATTCTTATGTCTACATTTGACTTACCAAAGTTACATTTGAACTTTCTTGTGTCTACATTTGACGTGTAAAACCTGTATGTGATTGTTTCAAAGTGACTATCGAGAATAATTGCTGAGTGTGGCGCGCCGTGTCAACTAATACAATTGTAACATTCACATAGGCAGAGAATGTAATATCTGATACGCTTAAATTACTATGGTAAAATGTCATTGAATTTTGTGGATTTATTGTAGCAATGTGTTTGAGAATCCGAAACCGTGAAACTACAATAAAAATAGTTATAATATGACTTTGGATAAATTTGTAGAAAATTTGAGTTTTGGTATGGCTTGCATGTTATTTTAGTCCAAATAAATCGTATTCTAAATTATTTAAATCTAAAACTTTTTGAGAGATAAGGTTTCTCTACACGTTTAACAGTCACAGTCGAATATTTCTCCCAAATGATCTAGCCCCAGGTCTAAGAGCCATATTCGAAACTCGAAAGCGTGCGCTTTATTTTGAGAAAATTTTAGAGGGTAAAATGGAGTTTAAATATGAAACTAAATAAGCACATCAGACACCGAATGGTTTTTTTGCCATTTCTGCAATTCTGTAATTTTACATGATGGAGAACAAAGTGAAGAATAATTTGAAAACACACGTGTGTGTGTGTGTGTATGTTTGTGTGTATGTGTACGTGACTATAAAATGATTTTACTAATTATAAGAGGCGCTTATCACAGTTTTATTACTAAATCTTTCTATCATTTTTGGCGAACATTGAAATAAACCTAACTTTCTAGAATCCTTGCAGAGCTCTGTGATATGAACATGTATCATTGGTGTTATCTAGTGCGTAGCCGGTCTCACGTTTCAGCAGATGACAATAAAATGAACGCAATGACGAACGCTTACTAGATTGCGTGGCTTCTTCCTTTCGACAACCAACATGTAACCTTCATGACTTGTACTTGTCGTTTAAATTGTAACCTTACACGAGTTCTAAAGTTTGTGAAAGTATCGTTACTATACTAAAAACCTTCAACTGAATAGATATATATATATGTTTAGATAGAGAATTTCACAATCTATGCAAGCGTGTATAACATCGTAAAATTCTTTCTGTGGTTGCTTGGAGTAGTCGGTAAAACTAGCAGCCCTATAGTGTGGTGAATAAATTTATAAATCGATGATTTGGTAATAAATCTCATGCCTCCCTGATTTTATAAAATAAATTTATTAATCGATGTAAGAACTCACCCAGCTGACACGCCCGGATTTAATGAGCTGTGAAAGCGAAGAGATATCCGTGTGAGAAATGTAAGATTTATCGTTTGCTTTAAGGCCACTAGGATGCTAGGAGCAATTAGGTAATATTAGGTGTGGACAGAGATGTCATTTGTTATAGCTATTTGCATAGTTACTCGTAATTAACAGAAACTCTGCGAAGGTAACTGTTTTTCGATGAAAAGAGGATTGATAGTCTTTACGGGTATTGGCGACATCAAGGATAGGAAGTTCTGAAGGAACTTGCCGACATAAAGAAATTCGAAGTCCACCCTGCAGACCATAAATCGTAGTGGAAAAGGATGTTATGTCGCCTGATTGCGTGCGACGCAAATTACGCAAGGTCAGCTCTTCGAGAATATAAGCTCTGAGTTTAGGAACTCGGGGCTCTTTCAGTCAAACATTCAGAGGAAGAGACACGCTAGTGTGCGACACGAAGTCACACACGTATCAGAGGAGAATCTGACAGGAGATTGGGACATCATCGTTCGATTCCAGCGTGGACATTTCTGCGTTCTCAGGGATAGCCTGAGCACTGGACAACGAGAGTCTCATATTAGCAACTGGAGTTGACCAAGTGTACGGGGTGCATTGTGGTCAATCCGCAGAGTTAAGTAATCTTAACGCATTTGTAACTGAGAGTAACTGTGCATAACTGTAGTTCACTTAAGTTCACATTGTATCATATGATAAATGTAAAGAGCACCTTAAGTGATATAGTTGCGGAATTGTCAAGTGAGATATTTAAGAGTCTTTTGGGAGCTATACATTAATTGTACGCTTCACAAGCGCATAAGGACAAATCTTGTAAGCTATCTAGGAGAAGTAACTTTTGTAAACAAATAAAGTTAGTTCACTTTGACATATAACGATTGAGTTTATGTATGATATAAGTGTGTTCAGAGTTAAGCAACACTATTTCCGTGATACGAATCTGACAGGTTCGCACTAATTAACTAACGCTCGATTGCGGGAGCGGTGCTCGAAAGCTTGAGGGAAGTAGACCTTCACTCACAACGCAAAGGTCAAGGTGAAGTCTTGAGAGTTAAGATCATTGCTCGATAGACTAATATCTAAAGCCCTCGGAGCCAGGTGACGAAATCGCCTTGCAGCAAATAGATAATAGAGCGAACCTATTAAGTAAAATACAATCTATATAATATATAGATATAAATCACTTTGCACTATACGATCGAGATAAACAGAAAACGATAAGTACTAAAAAGGGAAAGTGATAATAGGCAGGGCCTATTTCAGCCTAGCCGAGGCCCGAGGAAGTGAGGCGTGTGAGAGCCCATGGGGGGGGGTCTACCATGGTTGCCGCCCAGAAAATTTTTGAACTGCTAGAATGCCGGAGAAGCATTTTCGAAGAGAAAACATGTAGTTATACAGTTGTTAAAGGAAAGAACAATTGAAAGAAAAACTGCTTTATTCTCAAGACCAGTCCTTAATACTTGTCAATACTGGCAAACGGTGCGCGTGCGGGAAGAGAGAGAGAGAGAGAGAGGCAGGGGGAGAGAGAGGCAGTATGTTCGCATAAAGCAAAAAAATGTTACCTTGGCGCGAGGCCCCCCTGGAGGGTGAGGCCCCGGGGAAGTATCTCCACTTCCCCCCCTTGAAATAGGCCCTGCCTATAGGTATACATTGGACCAGACACGGCGGCTGGTAGAATAAGTTTTGCTGATTTAGAATAGATTAGAAAAAGTTTAGCTAAGTATTATCTAATATTAGTATCTAATATTTATACGCAAGAATTGTATCCAGTTTTAAAGTATTCTACCTTCAAAAATCACAGTAATATACCACAATGATTTACCCAAATGAATGTTTTAAGAGCAGTAATTAGGTGCCAATTATCGCTTAGGTTCGCGCTATATCACCGGACGTCATATATGCTACTAAAACTTATGCAGTGTTACAATAAACAATAACCTAAAGTTTTCATGCCATGTTTTTGAGGTACTGTACATTAGGGGGGTGCATTCTCTACCAGAAAGCGAATTCGAATCGAACCGAATTTGTGACTTTCGAATTCGAACCAAACCGAACTTCAGTGTTTCAAATTCGAATGGAACCGAACTTCAGTGTTTCGAATTTGAACCGAATTCGAATTGAGATCGAACGATTTTCGAACAAGTTTTCGAACCACAAGCAAAAATTAGTCTTACAAAGATCATGTATATCACTAGATTTTGTTCTGCAATAAAACGACTAGTAATTTCTTTAAAATTGTGTGCAGAAATCACAGCTAAATTATGCTAATTGCATGATGTTTCAATCGTTTTAGTTATAAGGAACATGTGTGATTGAAGTGCTGAATTATTCGAATCTATAGTTTTGGATTCGAATCGAGTTCGAACTAAAAAAACTCGTTCGAATTCGATTCGAACTTTCGAACTGGAACGTTCGATGCTCACCCCTACTGTACATGGCATTTGAGAAAAGATAGTGAGATACTTGCCGCACATGTAGTGACATGTTGTGTGTTTAAGTGCCAACCGCTGCCAACCATATACTCTACCTATTATTCAATGTTTGCGTGTTGCATCATAGCTGTATTGTTGTAGTGTAACTCCAAGAATAAACGTACAAAAATCTTAAAAATAAAGCGGCATAACAATTATCATTTCTAAATAGCACCCGACTAACAGAACCAAAAACGATCTTTTGAGCAATGAGCACTAAAATCAGTACCCCAGAAATACAATGAGCACTAAAATAAGATTGCCAGTAACCAAACCAGTAATATTAGCATGAGGCATTGAAACCTGCTAAACGAAATCCACACAAAACAGCGTCTTGAATATCAAAAATTAATAAAGATTTACAACAGCTGAGCGCAAATTTAACAATAGCATTACAGGAGTTGAAAATTTTAGCTGCAGTGGGGTGCTCTAATAAAGAATAGAGACGCAATGTTTACAATAGATGCAAAGATGTCTAGAGCAACTGAAGAAGAAGAAGAATGAAGATTGCTCTTATTACCCGCGGCATGCTTCAGCGAAAATGAATGGGATTTTGAAGCGTGGAAAATTGCTAGTTTTAACGCCTTTAGGTAATCGAGGCATCTCAAACTCCTTCCATTGCTACAAGATGCTTTGGTTCGACGCACCAATGATAAAACAAAAAAGCATGTACAAGGACAGTGGGTATGTACAGACTATATGCAGTATCGATGAAGCTACTCTTTTCTAAAGACTAAGTGATTATGATTAGTCTAAAGACTTCAATTATGATAGTGGCGCATGTTGTGTTATAAATAATGACTATCAACATTAACGTAGCATGTAAAATTTCATGGTTTAGCTTGAAACAGAATAAAAAAGAAAATCGAAATTAAATTATCTCAAATGTTTTATTTAAGGTACCTTATAATGCTAAGAAGAAATAAAAATTTCTACTAAATTTGAATTTTCTTTTTACCATTCTAGTTCTATTTCCATTTGTTATTTCTGTCTCACATAATTATAATTTCATTAAATTATTTTCAGTTTTTACGAATTCTTGCTGATACGTTGTTTTCATACTTACCTAGGCTATACTATAGTTATGAGTTTATCAAACAGGCTTACATGGGTGGATTATATTGGTGGTTGTGATAATTAGATGTGCTTACTACTATCGTGATATATATTATCAAGGCATACTTATTTTAGTTTTTAAATTGTGATGTTGGCTTTGAGACTAAGCACTGTGTCTATTTTCATTAGCTTTATGTCGAGAGTTGATAAAGGTCGTGATTTTTTGTTAAAACATAAAGTATCAGATATTTTGAAATGGATTCTTTAAATGTTTTACTAAGCTTATACAGCAGTGTATTGCATGGTTTGACTCTAGGTTACACGATACATTAATTTTATGAAATTACGAAATAAATCAAACATCAAATTAAAAGTGTTTTGACATTGTGTTAAACTTAACAAAACAAACGAAACGTGAAATTTAAAGTTTTAATGTCACAAACAATGTCAAACATCAAATTAAAAATGTTTTGACATTGTGTTAAACTTAACAAAACAAACGAAACGTGAAATTTAAAGTTTCAATGTCATAAACAATGTCAAACATCAAATTAAAAATCTTTTGACATTGTGTTAAACTTAACAAAACAAACGAAACGTGAAATTTAAAGTTTTAATGTCATAAACAATGTCAAACATCAAATTAAAAATGTTTTGACATTGTGTTAAACTTAACAAAACAAACGAAACGTGAAATTTAAAGTTTTAATGTCATAAACAATGTCAAACATCAAATTAAAAATGTTTTGACATTGTGTTAAACTTAACAAAATAAACGAAACATGAAATTTAAAGTTTCAATGTCTTAAACAATGTTAGGTTAAACCTTGGGATCCAATTAACACTTGTTCTTATGATGTGATTTTTTATATGTATTATGTGCACTAGTCAAGAATGAAGGCATGGATCATAACTATCATCCAATTATGAAAAACTGTCTGTCCATGCTTTTTGTCCGTCCTATATGCATGCTAACATGCTTCAGAGTACACCCAAATATGGTGTACCATAAGAACCAGCATTGTTCCAGCGATGTTTTAGGGTGTCAGTTCCGATTAACACCACCCATCACCCCCGCCGCAAAAATTGACAGAATTCACAGAATTTACAGAATTTTTCAATGTTCAGTAATTAAGCTGCAAATAAAATAAATTTTCGTAAATCGTTTAAATCACACTATGACATTTACTCTTTGAGGTAAGAATATGTCAGGGAATACTATGCTAGCAGGACTAATTCTGCCTAATAAAAGAGCCCTGCGCCATTAATTAAAGAATGTACCAGCTTTGTCTCAAACACCAAGACGACAAGAATAAATTTAACAACTTTATTGTAACTCGCAAAGCAACGAGGTTATAACTAGAAAGATGAGCGCAACCCGAAAAACAAAGAAGTTGAAAACAAAAGAGCAACATTGCAAAAGGGATAAAGTTGATAACACCTACAACACGCATGTATACTGGCGCTGCTTGTGATATGGACTGCGTGGCATAATTCGTCCTGGTTTGAATACAAAGATTTGAATGTTAGTTAAGCTGCCTTAGAGCTCCGTGTTGGAAATCAATGTCGCTGTTTGACTTTACACATCACATGTAATTAGCTTGAAATCCTGCCTTGGATTATTTAAGCTTGCCTAGTCCTTACTTTCAATATTTGCCAATGGCTGGTTAAATCAGTCACATCACTGTAATAATGATTTATAGTTAGAAACTGATGGAGAAGTAAGTTATAGTGATGTTCGTCCTTCGAATCGAAGATGACCATAGTGACAGGGATAAAAGGTCAGTTTGGGGGTTGTCATTCGTTCGATGAGCTCGAAGGTGACTGACTAGGCCAATTCTGGCCTGGAAACTTCTTTGGCATTTGGCACAGGTAAAGATCTTGGTGATTGCTTAGCAGTGTTCTGCATTCTAGACTGTCTTGCTGTTCTGATTTTATTTGTTTAAGTTCCTAATTAGTTTAATAAATACTACTTTGTCTGGTTGCTAATATTATTGTAGCGTGTGACACTGCATTACTTCGTGTTGTGTAGTCTTCTAAAATAGACTAAATCTAATAAAGCTCAATTTTTCAATGCTGATTTTGGTGTACCAATGCTTGTTTGAAGTTTTAGGGATTATGTTCTTGCCAAGCTAATTTATGTGCTATTAGCCTATTACTCATAAAGTCACATTAATGTTTTCCTTAAATAAAGAGCAGTTTCTTATGGTAACTACGTGCTCAGTTGTACAAGCATTATTATCAGGGCCACAATGTAATTTTTATGTTGAAGGGTAAAAAAGTTGGCAGACACTGAACGGCAAAAATATTCGCTAATGAAGCGTTTGCAAGTTGCAACCGGACCAGCGTGAAATAGAGGTACACGTGAAAAAGAGAAGTTTGGAGTTTCAAAAATTTTATGATGAAAAGAATGAGCTAAAATCTGACCATGAATACGTACAGAAAGAATGTGCAGCAGAAATAGCAGAAATTTTGATTGAAGACGCAGGACATACAGTCACGGAATCATATATTCCCCTTCAAATTCAGTTAACACAAGTTGCAGATAGGTAATTAACTACAATTAAATTGTATACTAAACATGCATAATAATAATCATACGGAGTGTATGATACATTTATACGACTAACACATGAGTACCATTACAAGAAAAATTAAATTTTGGGGGTGGGATGGGGACAGTGGAGTCAAGGGAGGACACTAAAATGCGTTTGCTTAGGATGCCAAACTACCTGGAGCCATCCCTGATAATTTTATAGTATAAAAGTAAGTGTGTGGGAAAACTGTAAAATTAAAATTACCGGGGATGTACTTTGAGTGATAATGAGCGTTTTGTTAACTATTCATAATAAACCCGGTCATTAACATGTCAAAGACTTTGCTAATATTCCTGCACTTTGCAAAGGGTGTAATATTCATTCACTTAAGCAAATCATTTCCATAACAGAGATTGGGACTAGGCGATCTTGCCTTGTTACGTCCGCTAATTTATTCAAATATGCAAACTATCTCATTAAATATGCACAATGCATAAATTTCCCCGGAGAAAAAAGTCACGCAGCAAAAGATTAGTCGCATACACATGAAGGTTAGCAAATTGTTATTTGTGCATGTTTGTATACTGTCTGTTATTGTTGTCACCACAAGAAAAGTGTCTGGTGATGAAAGAAAATGTTGCAAATGCTGAATCGCTTTCATCAGGAGATGGTGCCGCCACCTTCCGTAGAAACTGAAAACCTAGTTTCCTTTACTTTTCCAGCTCTTGTCAACTTCTGCAGTATATGTGTGCATTCAAATATTTATATACATATTTGTTTATCTAATTTATTCACGGAGTAATTATGTATATATAAGACATAAATTCGCTTGGCAAGAACATAATCCCTAAAACTTCAAACAAGCATTGGTACACCAAATTCAGCATTAAAAAAATTGAGCTTTATTAGATTTAGTCTATTTTAGAAGACTACACAATACAAAGTAATGCAGTGTTACGCGCTACAATAATATTAGCAACCAGACAAATACGTGCATAATAAAGTAGTATTGATTAAACTAATTAGGAACTTAAACAAAGAACATCAGCACAGCAAGACAGTCTAGAATGCAGAACACTGCTAAGCAATAACCAAGCTCCTTGATCTACACAAACCATATCTATGGTATTGTTACATGCAGTTCAACTGGTCTAAATTAAGTAAATCAAAACAATATATTAGCAACTGGATAGACGTATTAAAGATCAAAAGATAAAGAACTGCAAGCCGTAGGAGTAATCACACTCTCTGTTGTTATTGTCACAACAAGAGAAGTCTTTGACGTCGGATACACATATATATATATACACACACTAATATACACATATATATATATATGTATATATATATATATATATATATATATATTATATATGTATATAATATTGTGTGTATAGTGATATATATGTAGCATATACTTGTATATGGTCCAATTCCTGTAATAAATGCACAGAATACAGTGATCACATATCTATGATGGTGATAACCTTTAAGATGTCGCTAACGCTCAATTTATTGATCTTGCTATCAAACTTAGTTTCTATTATGGACGCTACATGAAACAGTTGATCTCATTTACCTCCGGTATCTGTAATCAGTGCTTTGCAAATGTTCAGCTCGTGCTGTGTTCTCCAAGACTATTGATCTGGATATTCTTGAACTATATATATTGCCGTCCTACTCGCAAAGAGATCCATTATCAGTAAGTTGACTGTGATTTGTCAAGTAATTACCAACCATTGTTCAGTATTACAGGGTTCTTAGCAGCTGTGCATGAACTAATGTTTGCATTAATACATGAGATATGTTCGGCAAATATGCTTTAAGGTTGAACTAGTTATCTGCCAGACTTTGAATTAATCTCC
>JAQGDQ010000573.1:100528-137959 GCA_030141605.1 Tubiluchus corallicola
TTTGACCCACTTTGTGTACCAGTACTTATATAGGCAGTGACAGAGTGAGTTTTGACCCACTTTGTGTACCAGTACTTATATAGGCAGTGACAGAGTGAGTTTTGACCCACTTTGTGTACCAGTACTTATATAGGCAGTGATTTTCGTGTCGCGCTAGGCTTTGTGAGAAAAGCTGCTGCTCTATTGTTAAGGTCTGGTAGCGAGATGAGTACCAGTTAATGGTGGATATCAATTTAGGTTTCCCCACGAGCTGCTGGACGTAGCGTATTGATGGAACTCTTGTTGTTGTTGTTGGCATGCTTACGCTGTCAAGCAAGTGAAGCAAACAGGCATTGATGCTGATTGGTGAGAGATGGATTGATTTATGTGCTATGAATTGATAGATTAGTATGAAATAAGTTTGTCGCAAAGGACTCAGTCATTCAAAAGGCAAACATACTGAACGCAGTTCGATTCAATTCATATCATGTTATTTGTAAACCGCACTATTACAAAACGTTTTTGCTGACGTTATAAAATAGTTTTTTAGCATCTATGCGACGCAGGTCTATAACGATCGCACGCATCTAGTAATAATGCTACACTAAAGGCAGCACAATTGCAAGACTCTAAACTTGGGTTGCCACCTGGACGCCATGAATAATAATTTAGCTAATCATTTTGTTTATTTATTTAAACGCACGTTTTCATCTGATGTAGTTGCAGTTTCAGTGAACGTGGTTCTGTGTGAAACTAGGCCTAATCTAAACTAAAACCTGTCTCTTTCTCTGTACTACAGGTGGTTCTGTGTGAAACTAGGCCTAATCTAAACTAAAACCTGTCTCTTTCTCTGTACTACAGGTGGTTCTGTGTGAAACTAGGCCTAATCTAAACTAAAACCTGTCTCTTTCTCTGTACTACAGGTGGTTCTGTGTGAAACTAGGCCTAATCTAAACTAAAACCTGTCTCTTTCTCTGTATTACAGGTGGTTCTGTGTGAAACTAGGCCTAATCTAAACTAAAACCTGTCTCTTTCTCTGTATTACAGGTGGTTCTGTGTGAAACTAGGCCTAATCTAAACTAAAACCTGTCTCTTTCTCTGTATTACAGGTGGTTCTGTGTGAAACTAGGCCTAATCTAAACTAAAACCTGTCTCTTTCTCTGTATTACAGGTGGTTCTGTGTGAAACTAGGCCTAATCTAAACTAAAACCTGTCTCTTTCTCTGTATTACAGGTGGTTCTGTGTGAAACTAGGCCTAATCTAAACTAAAACCTGTCTCTTTCTCTGTATTACAGGTGGTTCTGTGTGAAACTAGGCCTAATCTAAACTAAAACCTGTCTCTTTCTCTGTATTACAGGTGGTTCTGTGTGAAACTAGGCCTAATCTAAACTAAAACCTGTCTCTTTCTCTGTATTACAGGTGGTTCTGTGTGAAACTAGGCCTAATCTAAACTAAAACCTGTCTCTTTCTCTGTATTAAATGTAAATCCGGGGTGGATACAGGCTTTAAAACAACGGTGGGCCCAACAGAAAAGCAGTTAGAGGGTCTGGGGAAGCGGTGTAAGCTTTCTGCCCTCTAGAAGGCATTTCCTCTAGAAAGCTCATTGGTTTAGAACAGGTATCATCTCACCATTGACTAAAAATTACATGCCAGTATATTCATATACACTATGATGACGATGATGATGATGATGACGATGATGATGTATCGTGTAATCAGTAAAATTACTTTAAAGTTGTAATTGTTTCACTCCTGACCGCTTCCGGTTTTGAATACCCGTTTTTCCACCAATGACGTCATTTTGAACACCCGTTTTCCACCAATGACATCATTTTGAACACCCGTTTTTCCACCAATGACGTTGCTTGTCGGCTTGTCAGTCTCCCGAACGCTACTCTTGTTTTACTTAGACAGGGGGGCGGGGTATCATTATGCAGTTGAACTTCGTTATACCCCGCCGTCCGTCTAACTGTCCGGTATTACTAAGTTGGGAGTGGGGGTGGGTGCATATTTTTATTATCAGCACTTTTCTAATTAACTAATATTTCACAAGATTTCTTCTGTGGGCAAGGAAACATACATGATGTACATAATGTTCATTTTCTTTCTTGTGATATATTATTTTTACATATATAACGCACCTTTATGATTCAGCAAATGGTTCTAATGCTTGTAATTCAGAGAAAATATTAATTTGGTGTTTTGTAACTGTTACTGCAAGGGAGGGCCCAGGCCCCTTGGGTCTACCCCCTAAATCCGCCACTGCAGACTGTACCAAAGCAGGACCCCCGCTTACTGATACTGTGACTGTTACTGTTACAAAACGGAAACTTTTCTACCCATATGATTATAGTTCTAGGACCATTTCAGTAGACCACGACGTTTTATACTTTAATGTAATACATAGGAAAACTGCATACAGTCTATACAGTAGAGTAATGCAAAGCTCAAATCTTCTTATAAAGGCATTGAATAACAGTGACGCATTTTACACTTCAGACATAAGAGACCAGTGGAGGAAAGTGTTAGGTAGAAATTATGGGTGTGGATTCAGGCTGGACGCATGATATTGTATATATATATATATATAGATTGTACTGTTATTTTTTTATTTATGTATTAATTTGCATGTGTTGAGAGGAGGTGTTATAATTATTGTATGTCTTGTGTTGTTATGTGTTCTATAAACCTAGTTCGAAATAAAGAGTTAAATCATATCAAATCAAAGGGAGGCAGTAGCTGATATAGTTTGGTGGAATCGGGCAATTGTGATATAAAACTGTGTGAGCTGCGTGCTTGTCAGTTATCCTGAGATTTCATGAACTCAGCGGAAATCCGTAAATAACGTGTTGTGCTTGCAGTGAAAGCATTCACTTAATAACAGCATAAACTCGCTAATTAATGAAGGTAATAATAAACGTCAAAGCTGATAATTAATGATCCCCATGCATGTTATTTTAGGGGCGCGCCGAACGTGAATTTTCACATTTCGGTAATTGAATTAGCTTGTATTTAATTGCTGTCCCCAGCCATGCGTGATCAGTATCTAGCTGTGCTGTGCACGTAACTCAATAAACGCTGCATTTTATCAGGCTCGTGCCGAGAGAGCAGGTTGACACATTGACGTTTATTAGCAGCAGAAGCTGCGGGAGGGAGATGACTGTCTGATATAAATGTCGCATGCTGTGTGATAGGTATATGACGTGCAATACAGTCACTGGTATTGGCTTTTGCTTATTACATTTGTGTAGATTACTATAGCCCTATTGGAACTTTGTGAGACGAAACAACAGGTATGATTCGTACTAATTTAATATTGAATTTTTCATATGACACTGTATTTCGTTTTTCAGTTTATCGTTAACCCTTTCAGTCCCAAATTATTTTTTTAATAAGAAAAAAATTTTTGGCTTGGTACTTTTCTTCAGTATGTCCATCTTGTTTACACATAATAATTATTTTTTTTCTACCTGTGCCCGCGTGCTAAATATAGCCTGTATCCCACGGGATACATTGGGATTCAATGGAAGCATAAAATGTGCTTCATTTTGCAACTGCTGATAATTTTTTAAAGTATTTAAGACATTTAGTATGCATGCTATGCTAATCTGTACAAAGTCGTCTCTAAAGTACTGTACCTTGCGCAGTTTTTTATGCTATGCAGATTTTCTAGTTTGCCATTTCATCACCATTTTTAGTCTATTGTTATTGGCTTAAGTCAGTTTTAAAATTTTGCTAATTTTAAAGGCAGAAAATATTCTCGTATCCCACGGGATACAACGGGTATGAGAGGGTTAACACAGGTGTGCTGATATTGTCTATCTCTGAGACGGGTAGGGGTGAGCATTCTCTACCAGGAAGCGAATTCGAATCGAACCGAATTTGTGACTTTCGAATTCGACTCGAATTCGAATTGAGATTGAACGATTTTCGAACAAGTTTTCGAACCACCAGTAAAAATTAGTCTTACAAAGATCATGCATATCACTAGATTTTGTTCTGCAATAAAACGGCTACTAATTTCTTTAAAATTGTGCGCAGAAATCACAGCTAAATTATGCTAATTGCATGATGTTTCAATCGTTTTAGTGATAAAGAACATGTGTGATTGAAGTGCTGAATTATTCGAATCTATAGTTTTGGATTCGAATCGAGTTTGAACTAAAAAAAACTCGTTCGAATCGAATTCGAGCGAATTCGAACGTTGGAACTCGAACGTTCGATGCTTAGTGACGGGCGTTTTTTTTCAGGTGTACATTCTGAAGTAAATAATCCAGTAGAGACTTTGCTTTCACTATGCGGATACGTGTACGTTTGCCATACAAACATGTGAACTTATCAATTATCAAACAACTGGTGAGTTATTAATATTTGTTAAATGTTGATAATTAATTAGAAGGAAAAGACAAGTCAATTAGCGTGTTGTGTGTTATTTCATTGTTGTATAACAAAGATATTTGCAGAAAAGTGTCTATAGTGCATGAAGTTAAATTGTACTACCGCTGTTTAGAAATCTTCAGGTGTATTGGTAGCCGCCATTCACATGAAAATTATGATGTCACTGGTGGACTGTGTATTGGTAGCCGCCATTCACTTGAAAATTATGACGTCACTGGTGGACTTTCTGATTTTTTGTAAGCGGTCGCTGCTTAAACTACTTTAAAACTTACTTAATATTCATGCAGTAAAATTGCAAAATTGCAATAATATGCCACTGGCATAGCGGAGTCTAGTTTTTTACTGGATTAACTGCTGTGTTTACCAGCCCTAAGGGCAGATTTCTTTTATTTGAGAGTTCTGTCCACTCAATTTCTACAATAGACGTAATGGGCATATGATGATGATAATGATTGCAAAATTGGCTATCCAATTTTTTGTAAAAACTTATAGTACTTATGATACTTTCGTACTTGATGGAAATTGATAGTGCGCGCACCTTTTCTTTAATCAGTGAACGACGGACATTAATGGAAGAATGAGCGGCAGGGTCGTCATGTACCAAAAAAAATTAGGGGGGGGGGGGCAAGACTGTATATAATGGCAGAACTTAGCTGTTTAAAAAACGTATAATTTTGAATTCCCACACCAGTATTTTGCGTGCAAGAAAAACGATTTATTCCCAACTGTCATTTAACTTAAAGCTATAGCTACAGAAATTTATTTAAAATTAAAATTTAATTAAGTGTTTATTAGCTGTTAGGAATCCAAAGATTCGATGAAAAGACGACTACCAAAACATATGTACCTTTAATTTAATATTTTTAACAATTACTAAACTTTTTATTCCGAGGCAAGATGAAGATGATGAACAAACAACAAACGCTATTTTTAAATGATTCAGCAACACAGTCAAAGCCAACAACATAACATGAATACATGAATATGTTACAGGATGACTATAGGGGTATAATATAGGTTTTACACGTCAAATGTAGACACAGGAAAGTTCAAATGTGACTTAGGTAAGTCAAATGTAGACATAGGAATTTCGAATGTGTTTTGGTAACTCAAATGTGACTTAGATAAGTCAAATGTAGATGCATTACTTTGAATAAATCGGTAATTAAGTTATTTAAGTGCAAATTACAAAAAGATAAACCAAAGATAGTCATCACCTCTTTCAGGACTTTGAAAAATGCGTTGTATATCCTCAAACTAAATTCTTTGATAAACCATAACGTCGGTAGAAAAAAATAAATTGGTTCCCACTTCCCAATGAACAGTGAATCACTAATTACGCTTAAGATTTCTTGAAAACCATTGTTAACACATTTGAACTACCTAAGTCTACATTTGAGTTACCAAGACACATTTGAATTGCCTAAATCTACATTTGAGTTACCAAGACACATTTGAATTGCCTAAATCTACATTTGAGTTACCAAGACACATTTGAATTACCTAAATCTACATTTGAGTTACCAAGACACATTTGAATTGCCTAAATCTACATTTGAGTTAACGCAGGTCTGTATTTGACATGTAAAACCTATAGAAAAGCAATGACAGGTATTACACCAAGATAATGCGTTCAAAATGGGAGCGTCCAAAAGTCAATGATCGCGACTTTAAAATGATTTTACTATTTATGTGAGGTGCTTATTACGCTTTTATTACTAAATCCTTCTAGCTTTCGCCAACATTGAAATAAGCTCTACATCCCAGAAGGCTTGGCCTTTCCTTTAATAATAGAATAAAAAAATTGTAGTATCGTCTGTTGTGTCTGATTGCAATATATAACTATAGGTCTTTTAAGCCCGCATACACAAACATCCACAGTAAAAATGTCTGGAGCCACAAAGCATCCATGGATTTTTTCCTTGCATCCCCCAGTATTACGAAGGATTAATAATTGTAATCCCTAGTCAGCCATGGTGAATTTCAGTCCATAAAGTGCTTAATTTTATTTTCAAAATTTTATTTATTAATCCCCCCATTTATCAAAAGTTTCATTAACGATGGCTAGTGCACCGAGTTGTCTAATTTATAGGCATGATTTAGTGATGTATTATATGATAATAACTTGCTTGATATACACGGTAAAATTGGCTAATGTCATACACACAGGGCCTATTTCAGGGGGGGGGAAGTGGGGATACTTCCCCGGGGCCTCACCCTCCAAGGGGGCCTCACGCCGAGGTAACATTTTTTTGCTTTATGCGAACATACTGCCTCCTCTCTCCCCCCTCTCTCTGTTGCCGCACCTCCCCCCCCCCGAAGGGCCTCACACGCCCCACTTCCCCGGGCCTCGCTTAGGCTGAAATAGGCCCTACATACACAGGCCAATGTCATTGTCCTGTATTGTCATTTAATGAAAAATCATAAAAATCATATTTTCTTTTTCATCAAAATTTTGATCAGAAATATATAAATGTTCAAAGAAGCATTTCTTTTGTCGGCATTTTGCAAAATCAAATAGTAAGTACAGAAAGTATAATAGCTATAGAAAAGGTCGTTGGGCAAATGTACCTCGTGAGCGCAGGCTGTGTCTTTGTGGAGAAATGCAGAGAGAAGCAGGTCGTTGGGCAAATGTACCTCGTGAGCGCAGGCTATGTCTTTGTGGAGAAATTCAGACAGAAGAGCATTTTTTGTGCGAGTGCCATGAAAATGCACTTTATAGATCACTGTAATTATAGTAATATTGCAAATTTATTTGACGGAGAATTAATGTCAATTGGAAATTTCATTTACGACTGTATGCATAGATTTGTGAATTAAATAGTATAGCTTTGTTAGCGGACACATAACCGCATCACTGTGATTATCATATAGGTAAAATATTTGTTCATCACATGTGTACAAATGCTTAGTAACTAGTTTTTTTCGCTTCATAGAGTTTACAACTAAATTTGTATATCTGTGTATATACCTTGTGCAGCTATGTTGAGTCAAATTGTCAGTATGATCTGGAAATCATTACCCGAGCTCTGCCCGCTGATAAAACCATCGGGTGTGCGTCGAGTTTGTAATTTTCGTGTTGGAAATTTCATTTTCAGAAATAAAATATCTATCTAGTGTCCATAATGGTGCACAGGTAGTTCTGCAAGCATACCAGGGAACCTCTGATTTGCCAGCAAGCATCACTAAAGCACAAGAAAATCCTCCATACACATACAAAGCTTAAAAATTCGTCTTGAAATGTTATACCACTTCGGCAGTAACGCTGTGCAAAACATGTAAATTTAAACTCCCGCGATAACTATTAGACGCAGCCATTTTGACGACAGGTCATTTGAAACAAGTTTAGATAACATTGAGCAAACTTTGAAAAAATAATCAGAGCATTCGTAGCGCACACGTCACTAACTAAGTAAACTTTTAAATTACTGTATCTTGTCAATAAGATTAAAATACGTTTTTGGTTAGTGAGTGGTGCACCCTGGAGGTGAGTCAGCGACACTTTACCAATTGGTGAAAACATTTTAAATAATTAATAATTTTCTTTTCTAGTTACATAAGTCTTTCCAGCAGGTAAGCGAAAATCTAAGTAATATAGATTTGCATGTAATGTTTTTGGAAGATAATTTAACATTTCTTTTTCTTCCCTTGATTTACGTTTGGTACATGACGTCATGTAATGGCGACTTCAGTTTTGCGGGAGATTCAAAATAAAAACAAACAAAAATTGCTTTAAATGCGAGTAAGATATACGCATAAAAATGCTGTAAAGTAATATAATTTTTTTAAGGCGATTTTTCTGAAACCTACTTCAGGTACCCCTTTTCTTGTCCTTTAAACATAAGCACGCACAAATGTTTTTTGAAAAAGTTATCATTACCAAAATGAATTAGAATTCCAATGCAAAAACTCAATCCTTAAATATTTTAAAATAGAATTTATAACAAAATGTAAGGAAGCAAGCGCATGAAAAGGCTGGCATGTTGTTTAGTGACGTCATGTTTCTCCATTAAGTCACTGACACGTAAAATCTGATTTCAAAGAATCCTATTAGGAGCCATAAACTCCTAACAAAAACATCGTCGGTTTTTATCATTTTGCATCTTGGCACAATAGCGAATAAAAGAAATGAAAGCCAGTTATGCTGCTGTCGACCAAGAAGCGTTCGCGTTGTCATGGAAACGTTGCGGTTTTATACAGGTGTATTTACGTGCAACAAAAACATTTCTGGCTTCGTGGCTATGTAGGTTAATAACGGACCTGATTGGCAGTTTCCGATGCACAAAATTATCGCTTTCCAGCTTGTTGGGTTTGTGCAGGTATCCATATTCCCGTCAGGGTTCAGGTAACAAGGAAAAGAGGCAGCATTCACCCTGAATGTGGTTTCACTACGGAGGAGGGGCAAATGAGAATCAGCAGTCACATTGTCTTCTCATTGTTTTCTCATTGTCTTCTCATTGTCTTCTCATTGTTTCCTCATTGTTTTCTCATTGTTTTCTCATTGTTTTGTCATTGTTTTCTCATTGTCTTCTCATTGTTTTGTCATTGTCTTCTCATTGTTTTGTCATTGTCTTCTCATTGTCTTCTCATTGTTTTGTCATTGTTTTCTCATTGTCTTCTCATTGTTTTGTCATTGTCTTCTCATTGTCTTCTCATTGTTTTGTCATTGTCTTCTCATTGTCTTCTCATTGTTTTCTCATTGTCTTCTCATTGTTTTCACATTGTCTTCTCATTGTCTTCTCATTGTTTCCTCATTGTTTTCTCATTGTTTTCTCATTGTTTTGTCATTGTTTTCTCATTGTCTTCTCATTGTTTTGTCATTGTCTTCTCATTGTTTTGTCATTGTCTTCTCATTGTCTTCTCATTGTTTTGTCATTGTTTTCTCATTGTCTTCTCATTGTTTTGTCATTGTCTTCTCATTGTTTTGTCATTGTCTTCTCATTGTCTTCTCATTGTTTTCTCATTGTCTTCTCATTGTCTTCTCATTGTTTTCTCATTGTCTTCTCGTTGTTTTTTTAGGATATAATTAGTAACTGACTTTGACGTCTAGACTGCACAACCTCAAAATCAGAGGCTCAAGTTTTTTTATGTCTATCTACGAGAAACTTTGACGTCTAGACTGCACAACCTCAAAATCAGAGGCTTAAGTTTTTTATGTCTATCCACGAGAATGGAGCGTCTGTAGTGCCTATAATTTAATATTTTCACTACATCTAGTTTTGTACTACGGTATGTAACACAGAACAATGAAAAGAAAAAATGTGAAAAAGGCTTTTGTCAATATATGTAGCAACATAAACCAAACTCCTTTAGTGGCACAAACACTTTATTATTGACTGTCTTTTCTGTACACTGCGTTGTGACTACTAGATTAAAACTGTAAAAGTTCAAATCAGTTGAAACTGGTTAACCTTGGGTACTGCATATCAGAAAACAGTCAGGTGAGAAAATGATTCACTGTAGTCTAACTTGCTGTAAAGTTGTAATGTTGCTAAAGTTTATAAAGTTCATAAACAAACTCGTGACTCAGTTCACGACAAAAATGGTGATAATAATTGTCAGTAAAATTAAACACGTAAGGCTAGAAAAAAATCAGAGTATGGGAGTATAACATAATCTGTAAGCAACAAAACAAAGAATTGACCTAAATTAAAGAAAATAAAACGAAACAGCCTTTTTATAACAACCAAAATAAAAGGTTAAAATTCTTACTAACACATAAAAATTGTCTGTGTAAGCAGTTTCCTTTATCTGTTTGTTTTAATATTGTCAAATCACTTTCATTTGAGAGCACCAAATAAGCTGCGTGACCAAAACAGAGTGTTTAAGAGACAGTCCCTAGTTGCCTAAGTAGCCAAAACAACCTGTATCCAATTGTTTTGTGGCGAAGCACTCTGTGTCCAGAATTTAAAGGTGAAAAATGAAATATTTTGTGCACAGTATAGGCTCAATCGCCCAAATGTCTACTGACAAAAGATAAATAATAAAAATAAAATTAATATATTTGTTTTTAGCATGTGCAGTTTAAATAAGTTAGTTATGCTGTTTACTAAATAGGATTGTTTCTGTTTACATTGTGATCGGCCTCGGGACACTGAGGGCCTATAAAAATTAAAGCAAAACCGGACCCAATCTTAAACTGTAGGTCAAAACAATCTACTATTTAACATATTGAAAGGAAACATACCATTTTTTTCAAAAATGACTTAATATGAAAGAATTATCACACAAACGCAATTTCACGTTCGCGCCACTAGTTATTCGCTATTACATGCATTTCACCATTCACTAGTTAGACGGGCACTAGCGCCTGCATTTCGCATAGTGTTGCATAAAAACAGGTACTGTACCTCTCAGTTCAGATGTGTTAGTTTGTGACGAACTGAACACGTTCAACAGCTCACCGTGCTTGAAAATGGGATGAAAAATCATCCTGTCTTCCTTTAAGGGTCTAGCCTTATTAGCACGTAGTTCAAACTATTATGGATGGCAGTTAAATTGTTAGATATATTAATTACAGACGTATGCTTACTAAGAAAGCAATGAAAGTATGATACGATTAGCATTTTTAAAGCGAAATAACTTCGTTGTTCTATTCGTTATTAAATTCTATTACTATCACCACCGTACAATAGGTTTTGTTTTTTAAGTTGGGATTGTTGTTTATATTGTACTACAGGGCTGTGGTGAAATGAAATGTAATGCTGGCAGGGGAATACAGTAGACTTCTCATGTGTGCATGTATGTGAACGTGGCTTTATCTAGCACAGACTCGTATTCTGACCTTTTGTTAGTAAGAGCTAGTAGTCACGTGCACACCTGAGCTTATAAAAAGGGAAGGTCTGCTGTACACCTGAGCTTATAAAAAGGGAAGGTCTGCTGTACACCTGAGCTTATAGAAAGGGAAGGTCTGCTGTAGACCCTTGTCAGTGGTCGTGTCTTTCATTGCAGCTCTGTTCACATTTCACAAATCAAGACTCCGTTCTTCTAGGTAAGCTGTTTGTTCCTTATTGGGGGTGTGATATGTAGTAATAAATTGTCATTTCGACTCTATTATTCGGGTTCTGTTTTGGGTTTGGTGTTGAAGGACTTAATTGGGACATGCCGCACGGTGTGGGCCGCGGTGCCATCCGTCCTGCCTCCGTTAAAAGCGGACAGCAGTCCGATATTATATTAATAAATATTTTTAATCTATAACTAATGGGATTTCATATCCATTACACTGTCCTTTCCCGGCAGTAATAATTTCATGAACTGTTTGCCTTTCACTGTGCAATAATCATTCCGTGCACGTACACGAATATTGACTAGGCAAACTACTTTGTAGCTCATTTACCTCTAGCTAAAGCGGACGGAGTTACTAAAGATGCTTAGATCTACTGAAGATGAAACGAGGTTGGTTACGCTGCTTCTATTTGTTGCTTGACAAACAAGACTTCAGAGTGTGTGTCTGAGGAGGATCCTCATAATCAAACAAGACTTCAGAGTGTGTGTCTGAGGATCATCAAATTATGGCGAATAATATCTTTTCATCCTGGCGAATGGAATTAGTTGCGTTATTATCTACAGGAAACTGACAGAATTATCTTTTTCAATCAGTACCTCAGTAAAATATCATACAACTTATTTTTGTGATGAAATTATGCTTTTAGATGTTTGCTGAGTGTTTATAATACTTCTGGGTTTCGTTACGAGCTTTAACTATAATGCCACGCTACATTTTTAAATGTCCTCCAACCACTTATGTCATAAAAATAATGCGGTTTTTCGATCTTTCTAAAGTTTGCCAGTTAATATTTTGTAATTGCACACAATATTTCTTATGTGTTTAACGTGCACGTGCGATTTGACACCATCTATTGCAAATATTGCGCGAAGAAAAACCAGCTTAATCAATGCGGCTTTTTGAAGTCGGAACAGTAGCTGCTGCGCTTTGCATTGGCTTATATTCATCAGCAGGTAAATGTAATGACAATCCAGGCTTGCATTGGGTTGTCAAGGTAACAAGGGAGGAGAGAGCAAGGTATGGTGTTTATTTTAATAGTGTTTTCTTGTTTTTGCCGTGCATGAATACCCACTGTTTCGTGACTTACAGTGCCTTGTGCGTTGAAACAAATCAGACTGCTAGATTGCTGATAGTAGTGAATTAGGCAGGTGATGTAAACCACTGCATTTAAGTACGAAAACAAAACGCACAGTTAGTCGTAGCTTCACTTTCTACCGAGAAGCATTTCTCTTCTGGTACTTCAGGCTAAGACAACTGCTTCCATAACACATTGTACTGTAACGGATCCGGGTTCCAGCGGCGATCCGTCTCAGGATGTATAGAGCGGCATACAAGTTATGAAGTACTGCAGCAGACGAGAAAAGTAAAAAGAATACGAATGTGAAATAAACTTTAATGCACAACCAGTAGCTCCATGACATGTGAACAGACTTTTGTATAAAAATCAGCAAACCTACAGCATTCACCTTTACAGACAGAAAGGCCAGGTTGGAATCCTCAAATTACGGCATACATTCTGTTTTATACAGGTACATTTGCATTACTTGGCTTCTCGACGCTACCCATTACTAACATTAGGGGGTTGGTCAAAATCTGCCTCCGTAACAATACATTATATTGTGTTATATATTATACTATGCATTATATTATGTTTTATATTCTACATATATTGTAGTAACAGAGATTGTGATTTTGTAGTTGAATTAATTGGACTTAAACAGAAACAAGCAATACTCATCCCCAAAAGTAGAGAAGCCAAATGAGGAAGCCAGACACCTAAGATGAGACTCTTTTTATTAGTTTGCACAGTTTATCTAAACGAGGAAAAATGTGCTTCTATAAAGTTCTAGAGGTGTTTTTTGTGAAAGTGGGTAACATAGCCAGTCTTATAATCGACTCGACTATGCTGAATTCGAAAAAAAGCTGTTCCCAACTTGGAAATTAGCAAAAAGGGTCAAAAAAGGCAGAAAACAAAATGGCCACCGGGTCTAAAAGTTTAAAAGATAAGTGGTAAGTTGGCTGTCGCTAGCACATAACGGTCATATCTTAGCTATTATAACAGATGACGATTTTAGTGTTTAACTCAATGTAGTCAAATTGATAAGACTGGCTATATTGCCTACTTTTACACGAAAAAAACGCCTCTAGGGTAGGGGTGAGCATGCTCTACCAGAAAGCGAATTCGAATCGAACCGAATTTGTGACTTTCGAGTTCGAATCGAACCGAACTTCAGTGTTTCGAATTCGAACCGAATTCGAATTGAGATTGAAAGATTTTCGAACAAGTTTTCGAACCACCAGTAAAAATTAGTCTTACAAAGATCATGCATATCACTAGATTTTGGATTCGAACTAAAACCTGTTCGAATTCGATTCGAATGTTCGATGCTCACCCCTAGTAATAATACTACTACTACTACTACTACTACTACTACTACTACTACTACTACTACTACTACTACTACTACTACTACTACTACTACTACTACTACTACTACAACCAGGGCCTATTTCAAGGGGGGAAGTGGGGATACTTCCCCGGGGCCTCACCCTCTAGGGGGGGCCTCGCGCCAAGGTAACATTTTTTTGCTTTATGCGAACCTACCGTCTCCCCCCCTCTCTCTCTCTCTCTCTCTCTCTCTCTCTCTCTCTCTCTCTCTCTCTCTCTCTCTCTCTCTCTCTCTCTCTCTCCCTCCCTCCCTCCCTCCCTCCCGCCGCACGCGCGCCGTTTGCCAGTATTGACAAGTATTAAGGACTGGTCTTGAGAATAAAGCAGTTTTTCTTTTAATTGTTCTTTCCTTTAACAACTGTATAACTCCATATTTTCTCTTCGAAAATGCTTCTCCGGCGTTCTAGCAGTTCAAAATTTTTCTGGGCGCCAACCATGGTGGCGCCCACTCCCCGGCGCTTCGCCCCCCCTTCCCGAGGGAGCCTCACACGCGCCACTTCCTCGGGCCTCGCTTAGACTGAAATAGGCGGTTAAAAGTTTTCTTTCGATGCCAAAACATATTATAACACCCATTTAACAGTTAGTAACGGCACATTAGTTTACTATAGGAAGAGGTATCAACAATGATATGACGACTACTGTTACATGTTCTCAGACATTGCAGTTTCTTTATCAGTTGACAACCGTAGGAATGGTTTCTGATCTTGCACTGTAGAGGTTTTTGTCCTTTACGAATTGTGCTGCATTTCAATTAGGTTTTTGCGAGTTGTTTCGCGTGCGTAAAATTCATTTAGTGGGAAAGCGTAATTGTGAAACCTTAGGCGGAACTAACGGCAACTTTCTTGGGGGTTGTCCACGTTTTTTTCAGGGTCTTTTGTTTGATGGCTTTAAGGTTGGTGGTTAGTGTAAAGCAATGACTTTAAAGGATTTTTTTATGCAACTCGACTCAGTGCAAGCCGGAACTGTCATTTAACGGCAGAAGATTCTTTGCTGATGGCTCCGAAATAAAGCTGATTTTCATAGGTAATACTCCGATGTGAGATACTGAATTAAGATACTTATTAATTGTTGTTTGAATGTACACTGTAATTAGTTGCTGTTTGAGTGTACATTGTAATTAGTTGTTGTTTAAATGTACATTGTAATTAGTTGTTGTTTTAATGTACATTGTCATTAGTTGTTGTTTGAATGTACATTGTAATTAGTTGACGTTTTAATGTACATTGTAATTAGTTGATGTCTTAATGTACATGGGAATTAGTTGTTGTTTGAATGTACATTGTAATTAGTTGTTGTTTGAATGTACATTGTAATTAGTTGTTGTTTTAATGTACATTGTAATTAGTTGTTTTTTGAATGTACATTGTAATTAGTTGTTGTTTGAATGTACATTGTAATTAGTTGACGTTTTAATGTACATTGTCATTAGTTGTTGTTTGAATGTACATTGTAATTAGTTGACGTTTTAATGTACATTGTAATTAGTTAATGTTTTAATGTACATGGGAATTAGTTGTTGTTTTAATGTACATTGTAATTAGTTGTTGTTTGAATGTACATTGTAATTAGTTGACGTTTTAATGTACATTGTCATTAGTTGTTGTTTGAATGTACATTGTAATTAGTTGACGTTTTAATGTACATTGTAATTAGTTGATGTTTTAATGTACATTGTCATTAGTTGTTGTTTGAATGTACATTGTAATTAGTTGACGTTTTAATGTACATTGTAATTAGTTGATGTTTTAATGTACATGGGAATTAGTTGTTGTTTTAATGTACCTTGTAATTAGTTGTTGTTTGAATGTACATTGTAATTAGTTGTTGTTTGAATGTACATTGTAATTAATTGTTGTTTGAATGTAAATTGTAATTAGTTGTTGTTTGAATGTACATTGTAATTAGTTGTTGTTTGAATGTGCATTGTACATTCGTCAGTGAATTCATTTGTGCAGCAAAACGTGGTAGCCAGTACGGTTGAATGCATTTGGCATTTTCAAACAAGTCTATACTTGCATTCACAAGATGAATTCGTGTGCCCATGTTCATCAGTGTTAAGTACATAGTGTATTGCAGTTAAGTTAATTATACATACATATACATATAGCGCATGACATACGTAAATCGAAACCCTGTTCAGTTGCTAAGGTAAACAACCTTTGCGCCGTCGCCAGGTTTCACTACCATTACCTGCACTAACGCTTGTTGTTATGGCTTTTATGCACACTGAAGCCAAGCTGTCTGTTTACACCTCGTATCGGGACTAATAAACAAATTACCATCAGAAGCAATTGGGCGTCGTCAATTACGCTTGACGGCATTTTCTTGTTAGCAATCTACGGCGTGTATCTGTCAGGTTATAGCAAATGATGGGATTGTCCATTCTGGCGTTATGCGCTGCAAAAACTAGCAGTTGTGTTCTAATCAACTTTGTAGCATGAGTCGTGTTGTTGACGATAAGTTTTGTAAGAGTTGGTTGAATTCGGTTTCGCATAAGTTCGTGTTCTATTCCTTATCTCGGTGTTTTTTGTTTGTTTTATTCGGTTTTTATTTGTTTGTTGGCTTATTTTCTTATTTGCCAGTTTTTTCCTTTTATTCGTACATTGCTTCTTCCATGGCCCGTCGTTTTCCTTATTCAACTTTCAAGGTCATGTAGTATAATTGTTGTCTTTTTTGTTTCTGTGGGTTTTTGTTGACCGTTTTAATCATTTTTTCACTTTCCAAAGAATAATCTTCTATGATTTTATTATTTATTTGCTTAAAGCACAAGAGAACCCTTCAGAAACATAAAACTTGAAAAATTCATTTTGAAATTTTATATCACTTACATACAGTTGGCTTCCTGATGAAATCTGCTATCTGCATTTTTGCGTTTTTCAAAAATGCATTTTTTTTTAAATTATACAGCATTACTCGAAACAACCTATGATTACAATACCAGTTTGCATTTTGTAAGATTTAACATGGCTTATGTAGTTTTTGTACCATTCTTGATATGTCCAAAAATAAAGGACTTAGCAGGTTTTTAAATTAAAGTATTGGATGTAGCAGTTCTTACTGAAGAGTAATTATATGACAGGTAATAAACTAAGCACTAGAATCCATATAAACTTGTCATTTATTTGCATGCAGTACAAAGAAAAAGTAACATTAAACAAATTGTGATAACTAACTAATGTGTTGCTTGAGCTTTTTCAGAAAATTTTCTTAGAACTCAGTTGAAAGAAAAAATTTCTTAGCTTGTTCTGAAAGCTTGTCTAGCTCTGTGATGTCTTAATTTTACTTGACCATGACCACAAAAAACAGCAAATTTAAATAAAACATTTGCATTGCTGCATCTTTCAATTTTAGTGCTTGAGAGCATCATAGAAGGAATGATAGTCTTTTGGTATAACAGCCTTAAGTTCTTGGAGATTCTTCCATTTTGACTCAACAATTGTCCTGCTCTGAGTGAACAGCTGTGTAGCCGTTGGAGGATTCATGTCCATTCTGCTACTTACACGCCCTGGAGGTGGTAACAGTGTCCAGTCACCATATTTGGAATGGCTTAATTTATAGTGTATTAAACCATCTGGACTGTATTTAATTGCTTTTAAATCCGAAACAGTAGGATCGCCAACTTTATGGCCTGGGCAAATGGATTTAAATTGACCAACTTGGGAAAAAATCCTTAAAAAATGTGTGGTAAAGGATTTCACTTTGTATGGCTCTGGATGTTCTCGGGCTCTTTTGATTATATCGACATAGTCTGCAGGGCAATATATGGGCTTTTTCTTTGGTCTGATTCTTAGCTCGACTTTAGCGTGCACAATATCTACCTCCATTTGAGTGTGGCCTTTTTCAAGTATTTTTCGTGAAACAGTTTTCTTGCACTTGTTAGCGAATTCCAATAACGCATTTGAAAGTACTGCATTTCCATTTTGGTACCCGCATCCATCTGAGTACATTATGAAAGTATCATACTCCAGGTTTTCCTCTAGGTAGTTCGTTATACAGGAAGTGAACTCGTTAGCTGATAATCCGCCTTCCCCTTCATGCCAAACATAGCAAACAGTTTCATGAGAGGCCATATTGTAAATAGTGAAAATGTGCACACATAGCTTTTGTTTGTAATACAAAGCAGAAGCTTGTAGGGAAGGTGAGAGCAAAACAGCCTGCATATCCATGCAAGTTACTAAAACTTTTTCCCCTTTATAATGAGGCTGAAGACTTTTAATGGCTTTTTCCTTGTCAGCTTGCTTTTCATCTCTTGCCTCATCCTTCTTTTTCCTGTGTTCCAGCCATTCTTCTTCTGTTATATTTCCTGTCTCATGACCCACGCATACATCACGCTGATCTTTTCCAGGTTGGAATAATGCCATGTTCCTCTTGAAACTCATCAATAAGAACCTGTCGTGATAATGATGTTATATTCCGTTCTTCACATTTCTCTTTGTAAAATTTGTACAGGTTAGTCATGGTTGATATTACAGGTTCTAAATAAGTTTTGGTTGTAGAAGCACGACAAACATTTTTTTGTTTTCGCCTTGCGAAGATTTTTGTTACTGTTGCTTGATATATGTTTTGCTTTAAACTGAATTTTGCTTTTGCTCTTGAGTTTGATTTTGTTGCTTTTGTGTGATATAATTTTTGCCTTTAGTTGAATCCTGTTTTGTTTTGTTTATGATAATTTCTTTTGTTTTCAGTTTAATTGCGTTTGTTTTATAAAAATGTCATCACCCTGTAAATAAACTTGTACTTTTAATAAGGGGCAGCTGACCAAGTGACCAATAGGTCTTTCGCTGCTCCTTCTCGGCTACAATGAAACATAAAAATAATTAAGATGAATTTTAAACTGCTATTGAGAAAATAAATAAAATTGAATTGAATTGAATAGTGAGAAGGCATTTTGGGAAGCTTGTCTAAAAATTCTGTTCTCATGAATTCCCTCCCTTCATTGGCTCTATCGTAATATTTTGAACGTACTCCAGCATTTCTTGGAGTGACTGAACTCTGCCCAATCTTGGACTGACCACCTACCAAGTCCTGTAGTGGAAAGAAACATCATTCTGCACACGGGTTTGCGTTCACCATCCTTTCTTAAGTAGTATCGAAATGTTAAGCTCCTTCGAGATTTTCACCTGCTGCTCGGCATCGTACTGCCTCAACTGTTTTAACGAAAATTTTCCGTTCACTCCACGTTAAGTTTTCCCAGATGTTGTCAAAAATGTTTCGCCTATCTTCTTCACTGAAATCCCCACACAACCTTGACTTGATGTTTTGACAACTTAATTTTCCGTTCAGCTATTTTCACTTTACGTGGTTCACCATTTATGTTTTTCAGACCGATATATGATTTTCCTTTTTCTCTCTGAGATTTATTAACATTTTGTTTCCATTTTTCTGGATTTTCCTTTTTAGATCTTTTTTTGGGAGATTCCATCTCCTTGCCTGCCTGATTATTTCCTGTTTGCACTTTATTTACCCCTTCTTCGTCAGATTCAGTTTCGGGTGCTGGTATGTATGTGGGGTCACTGTTGTAAGACTCACCACAGTCGGATTCGGTTTCGGGTTCTGGTATGTATGTGGGGTCACTGTTGTAAGACTCACCACAGTCGGATTCGGTTTCGGGTTCTGGTATGTATGTGGGGTCACTGTTGGAAGACTCACCACAGTCGGATTCGGTTTCGGGTTCTGGTATGTATGTGGGGTCACTGTTGTAAGACTCACCACAGTCGGATTCGGTTTCGGGTTCTAGTATGTATGTGGGGTCACTGTTGTAAGACTCACCACAGTCGGATTCGGTTTCGGGTTCTGGTATGTATGTGGGGTCACTGTTGTAAGACTCACCACAGTCGGATTCGGTTTCGGGTTCTGGTATGTATGTGGGGGTCACTGTTGGAAGACTCACCACAGTCGGATTCGGTTTCGGGTTCTGGTATGTATGTGGGGTCACTGTTGTAAGACTCACCACAGTCGGATTCGGTTTCGGGTTCTAGTATGTATGTGGGGTCACTGTTGTAAGACTCACCACAGTCGGATTCGGTTTCGGGTTCTGGTATGTATGTGGGGGTCACTGTTGGAAGACTCACCACAGTCGGATTCGGTTTCGGGTTCTGGTATGTATGTGGGGGTCACTGTTGGAAGACTCACCACAGTCGGATTCGGTTTGGTATGTGGGTCACTGTTGGAAGACTCACCACAGTCGGATTCGGTTTCGGGTTCTAGTATGTATGTGGGGTCACTGTTGTAAGACTCACCACAGTCGGATTCGGTTTCGGGTTCTGGTATGTATGTGGGGTCACTGTGGAAGACTCACCACAGTCGGATTCGGTTTCGGGTTCTGGTATGTATTGGGGGTCACTGTTGAAGATCACACAGTCGATTCGGTTTCGGGTTCTGGTATGTATGTGGGGGTCACTGTTGGAAGACTCACCACAGTCGGATTCGGTTTCGGGTTCTGGTATGTAAGTGGGGTCACTGTTGGAAGACTCACCACAGTCGGATTCGGTTTCGGGTTCTGGTATGTAAGTGGGGTCACTGTTGGAAGACTCACCACAGTCGGATTCGGTTTCGGGTTCTGGTATGTATCTGGGGGTCACTGTTGGAAGACTCACCACAGTCGGATTCGGTTTGGTATGTGGAGTCACTGTTGGAAGACTCACCACAGTCGGATTCGGTTTCGGGTTCTGGTATGTATGTGGGGTCACTGTTGTAAGACTCACCACAGTCGGATTCGGTTTCGGGTTCTGGTATGTATGTGGGGTCACTGTTGGAAGACCCACCACAGTCGGATTCGGTTTCGGATTCTGGTATGTATCTGGGGGTCACTGTTGGAAGACTCACCACAGTCGGATTCGGTTTCGGGTTCTGGTATGTATGTGGGGTCACTGTTGGAAGACCCACCACAGTCAAATGCATCATTATCTAAATAATCCACTTTTTGCAGAATTTCGGCTGTTGCTGACTGACTAAACAACTCCTCATCAAGAGAGGTATCCAGGGCCATATCCTCAACTACGTCTGTCAACTCTTCTTCACGACTCAACTCTTCAAATAAGCTCTCTATGGTGGCTTCCATTGGCTGTGCATCTGCTGCATCCAATGGACTATGAAGACTGTTACTATTTTTCACTTCTGTAGTCCTTTCAGCCACTAGATTCTGTTTTCGGCTGAGCTCTAAGAGCATTTTGCCTCTACTGAATTGGTTCATGGCTTATCTATAAAACTGTAAAGAGTGCATTTAATAATAACAATCTCTACTTTGTACTAGAAAAAGTTGATAAACACACAGACAAACAAGACATGCCTAATTACATTCACGTCACTACTGCTGATGCACCATAACATGCATTGTTAGTTTGAATGATAAACAAACAATTGTATGTTTTTTTTCAGTTGTATTGAATCAATGTCAAGTTTCTATTCTAATTTATAGACACTTCAGTAGAACAGAGCTTAATGAATCAGGTTTAATAATTTTAACATTAAAAATACTGTAGTAACTCGCTTACCTTGTAACCTTGTTGAAGGTCAGCAGCTGTCTGCTATGCAGGATGCATTGTTATCTACGTAGCAGGTCTCATCAGTCCATTTTATTAACCAATCACATAGCTGCTTTACCATGGTTTCATTGGGTCATCATTTTAAGAATGTCTGCACCTACTTTGCTTCAAAAGGGATGTAGCAGTACTCATTACAAAACAGTTTTAGGGCTTGGATTTAGCTGGTTATTCTATTGTTGTATTACAGCCCTTAAAATGTAGAAAAGGCAGTACTAGGTATTATCAGGACATGCCAAGTGCTACGTATTTCATTTTGCATGAAAAATATCATTTTGGTCAAAATGGAGATAGCAGGTTTCAACAGGAAGCCATCGATACTGCCTTTTTGCATGCAGGACTTCAATCGACAGTCACGCTGTGTAAAACATGCAAATTTAAACTCCCGCGATGACCGTTAGACGCAGCCATTTTCACGACAGGTCATTTGAAACAAGTTTAGATAACATTTTGTAAAGTTTGAAGAAATAATCAGAGCATGCATAGCGCACAAGTCACTAACTAAATAAAATTTAAAATTACTGTATCTTGTCAATAAGATTAAAAATACGTTTTTTGGTTAGTGAGTGGTGCACCCTGGAGGGTGAGTCAGGTACATTTTACCAATTGGTGAAAACATTTTAAATTATTAATAATTTTCTTTTCTAGTTACATAAGTCTTTCTAGCAGGTAAGCGAAAATCTAAGCAATATAAATTTGCATGGAAAGTTTTTTGAGACATAATTTAACATTTCCTTTTCTTCCCTTGATTTACGTTTGGTATATGACGTCATGTAATGGCGACTTCGGAACAGTATTGCGGGAGATTTAAAATGACAACAGACTAAAATTCCTTTCAGTGCGAGTACGATATGTGCATAAAATTGCTATAAAGTAATATAATTTTTTAAGGCGATTTCTCTGAAACCTACTTCAGGTACCCCTTTTCTTGTCTTTTGAGGATGTGGTGAGCCGCTCTTTGCCATTAGTAGCAATGCATTAACTGCTTGGTGCTATAGACCTAAACGCTCACATCTGTCATTTATACTGTAGTACAATAGTAATTGAAGTATGTACTGTATATGTATATCCATTTGTTTATGGTTTTGCTACATTTTATAACTGTCTTTTCTTTTTTTATGTCACCCATTTTAAGGCCTGCACTTTGTTTCAGGCAAAAAGCGAACAAACATGAAAAACTAATGCAATAAAGAGCCCGCCTGAAACCTTACATTTTCATTTGTCTCAGCACAGCACCTTGAAGCTGCTCAACGAAAGAATGTTCAATAAAAATCCTTTTCACCTCTAATGAACTTCCTGGAATGAAAAGATGTAATTTCTTGCTCAGAGGCTCTAGCTGTGATCACGCTGAAAGTCATGCTATTATACACACAGATCACACGTAGTACTCGATGCACTGAAATCATTGTGGCTTCGTGAAACCCTAAACCGTTATGAAATTTTTTACAACGCCTGCAAGTTAAATTTTAATTATTGAATTACTAAGACCTGAATCTTAGAAGTGTGAGGTAAAAAAATTTAACAAACAGACACTGTCGGTTCTTAATACAGAAATACATTTTGTACATGAAGTTCAGACACCTACTAAGGAAGAACAGGTTTTCTGGTTGCACAGTGACCTTGTGTGGGTTCGTTAAGGTCAAAAGTCTTTGTTCTTATCGACAGATGTTTGAGAATGACGTGGTGGTGAAATTGTTGAGATTTAGTATATTAGTTACTTAACTTCAGATGAGTGAGTCACTTTGAGTGACACCTTTACCGGTCAAAATACAAGGTGTTGGGTCCCATTTTTAGTGACCTTTTACAGCTAGGCCACAATGACGTGGTGGTGAAATTGTTGAGATCTGGTATATTAGTTACTTAACTTCAGATGAGTGAGTCACTTTGGGTGACACCTTTACAGGTAAAAATACAAGGTGTTGGGTCCCATTTTTAGTGACCTTTTACAGCTAGGCCACAATGACGTGGTGGTGAAATTGTTGAGATCTGGTATATTAGTTACTTAACTTCAGATGAGTGAGTCACTTTGGGTGACCCCTTTACAGGTAAAAATACAAGGTGTTGGGTCCCATTTTTAGTGACCTTTTACAGCTAGGCCACAATGACGTGGTGGTGAAATTGTTGAGATTTAGTATATTAGTTACTTAACTTCAGATGAGCGAGTCACTTTGGGTGACACCTTTACAGGTCAAAATACAAGGTGTTGGGTCCCATTTTTAGTGACCTTTTACAGCTAGGCCACAATGACGTGGTGGTGAAATTGTTGAGAGTTAGTATATTAGTTACTTAACTTCAGATGAGCGAGTCACTTTGAGTGACACCTTTACAGGTCAAAATACAAGGTGTTGGATCCCATTTTTAGTAACCTTTTACAGCTAGGCCACAATGACGTGGTGGTGAAATTGTTGAGATCTGGTATATTAGTTACTTAACTTCAGATGAGTGAGTCACTTTGGGTGACACCTTTACAGGTAAAAATACAAGGTGTTGGGTCCCATTTTTAGTGACCTTTTACAGCTAGGCCACAATGACGTGGTGGTGAAATTGTTGAGATCTGGTATATTAGTTACTTAACTTCAGATGAGTGAGTCACTTTGGGTGACCCCTTTACAGGTAAAAATACAAGGTGTTGGGTCCCATTTTTAGTAACCTTTTACAGCTAGGCCACAATGACGTGGTGGTGAAATTGTTGAGATTTAGTATATTAGTTACTTAACTTCAGATGAGCGAGTCACTTTGGGTGACACCTTTACAGGTCAAAATACAAGGTGTTGGGTCCCATTTTTAGTGACCTTTTACAGCTAGGCCACAATGACGTGGTGGTGAAATTGTTGAGAGTTAGTATATTAGTTACTTAACTTCAGATGAGCGAGTCACTTTGAGTGACACCTTTACAGGTCAAAATACAAGGTGTTGTCCCATTTTTAGTGACCTTTTACAGCTAGGCCACAATGACGTGGTGGTGAAATTGTTGAGATCTGGTATATTAGTTACTTAACTTCAGATGAGTGAGTCACTTTGGGTGACACCTTTACTGGTCAAAATACAAGGTGTTGGGTCCCATTTTTAGTGACCTTTTACAGCTAGGCCACAATGACGTGGTGGTGAAATTGTTGAGATTTAGTATATTAGTTACTTAACTTCAGATGAGTAAGTCACTTTGAGTGACACCTTTACTGGTCAAAATACAAGGTGTTGGGTCCCATTTTTAGTGACCTTTTACAGCTAGGCCACAATGACGTGGTGGTGAAATTGTTGAGATTTAGTATATTAGTTACTTAACTTCAGATGAGTAAGTCACTTTGAGTGACACCTTTACTGGTAAAAATACAAGGTGTTGGGTGACCTTTTAGTGACCTTTTACGGCTAGGCCACAATTTACATAAATTGCTGTTGTTTGTCATCGTTGTTGGTGTAGCTGAGAAATACATGTAGATGGGTGACAACAATGCTGATGACGTGATGTATTTGACAATGATGGTAGCAGCATTGTTGTTTAAAATCCTATTGTTTTTATGCACTTAGCCTATTTCTTATTCGGATGGGTTAAGTGGCTGTTTATGCTTTTTAAAGTGTTCGTGGGGTTTTAATTCAAGAAAAGCATTTGCAAGTACAGTAGATGCACTGCTGAAAAACTGCAGGAAATTTGAAACAATTGTTTTAACCACTGTATCATTAGATCTGATAATGTATTTTTAATATTTTTAAGTATATTGTATACATTAAGTAGCTTCAGTAGTTTACTCGTGACAGGATATTTAACAGCCTGGTATTGGCCATTTCTGTTTTTACACTAGCCATGCAATTACTCACCAAACCACTGTGAATCAGAATGTTTGCATGGGTTTTTAAGGACCAAATTAGTGGCTAAGATTAAGATTTTTGATTTTGCTTCCTTGATACCTTGGATTTTCTCGTAGTGTGTAAAGTTTCTTTAGCTATATGCTAAACCATTATCATTCATAATTCTGACAGCCCGTGCCAAATGTACTCTATTGTCTAAAAAAATATTAAAAATTTAAAGCTGCTTGAAAAATTTTATCGTCTTTTGCACATCTTTCACCTGCTTCCTTACTACATCCTCTGCTTTTAATTAATGAAGATAACGTTTTTATTAGCGGAATTATGGATTTATGCATATTGTGCGCGGACATTTTATGTTCTACTTGTATCAAATGGTGCGTGCAGTAAATCCAAATTAAACCATAAATTTTATGATTATAATCGTGAAAATACAAACCGTTATCATTATTAGTGTCCACGTAAAGTTTACAACGCTTTCAATTAAATAAAAATTCTGTCTCCGTTTCGTGTTTATGTATTTGTCACTTTGGTCGATGAAAATAAAAGATTAGCGCTCGCAAATATCCTACAATTTCAGAACATTAGTAAAATTTACACCTCTCGTGACAAAAACCTGCTAGATGCTTTCTCTGAGTTAGTTTGTGATTCGTTTTTACAAACTTTAGTATAAAATATTAAACTTTGCGTGACAGAACAAATCTGTAGACATCTAATTTTTCTGTTTCTAGTCACTTATATTTTACAGGTCGTTTTGTGTAAACTGGTACTATTTGATTTTAGTTGTTTTTTTATATTATTTTGAGATACGAAATCCGTGATTTATTGGTATTTAAAAGTCTTACGAATATAACAGCTATTTTATTCACAAAGTTTTTTAACCATACCCTGCAAATAGAGGGTCACTGTATGTATTTTATGTAAATATTTGTATATGTGTATAATTTTAAATTTTAAATAAATAATAATAATAATAATAATAATAATAATAATAATAATAATAATTTGTGACACTCTGCACGCATCATCCAACTCTCCCAGTACAGATTTTTATACACAGTGGAACAGAGTTAGTTTACTGACATGGTTTTGTAAGAACCAATTAAATTTCAGTTTTAAATTTGTTTGGTTAATACAAGCCGTCTGGCACTCCAAATGGAAAACCTGTTTTGAATACAGCAAGGCTTGCAGAAAAATGAATAACATGTAAATTGTGCATTGTCTCGTGTCCGTTTTTCAAAATTTCTTTTAAAATTTGTGTAAAAAAGAAGCAGCAAGATATGAACGTTATTATTTACGTTTCTTTGTTCTGGATGTGTCACGTGGGCAAGAGGTTTGCTTTGTGTTTAATGGACAGTGTCAGTTTCCAAGCTTCTTATTGCACCTAGAGAAGTTAGATTTTACAAGAGTGGCAAATGAAAACATGTTAGCTTGCCTTCTAATGCAGTTCACCCAACATAATGTTGGTTTTTGAAACAACCAAAAAAGCAAGACAAGCAAAAGTGAGACAAAGCAGAAAAAGTAGAAAAACAGACCGCCGTGCTGTTTTGATTGAATCATCGCGAAGTTTACTAACATGTCAATTAATAACCTATTCGCCTTGGCTTGTTATCTTAATATGCATCCTTGCCTATATCAGATTCTGCAAAATTTCCAACGAATTCGGAACAAGACTTGTGTGTGTCGTGAGTTGAAGGTCTAATACTCAAGATTTCGTATGTAAGATTGACCTCGCAAATGAATGTGACATGAATGATGACATGCTTTTATCCTATAGTGTGATTACTGATTCCACTTTTTCTTGGTCCTTTACATTACCTTTATCTTCTTTCCGTCCATTACTTTTTAGCACCCTTGAGCGCATGCCCCATCAATTGTTATTAACCCGGGCATCAATTCAATTCAATTTCAATTCAATTTTAATTTATTTATCTCTTTATAATGCTACAATAAAACATGATTAATAAAAGAATCTCTAACAAGTTTTGAAGAATGGTTAAAATGTATAGATAGATCTAGAACTAGAGAAAGGATAGCGAAAAGACTATAAAGTCACCTAGTCTGCTATCCTTTACCAAATATAGATAAAAAGATTTTTAGACACTGGTGGGCATTAATGTTATCAGTTTAATTTAGGAAACATTAGTAATTTTTAAAATTTTGACATTTGCCATATAATCCAGAGAAAAGAATATACATGTAGTTTAATTAGCGGGCAACAAAATAAGGTCAATCTTGATTAAACTAAAAATTGCATTTAGATTTTATGTGAAATACAGGTCAAAATTGTTATGAAATGATAAAAACACTTTGGGTTAATAATGCAATTAATCAACAACAGGAGTTAAATACATTTTGATTTGAGTTCAACTTCATTATTTCTAGGCTTATTGATTAAGAACATAAACTACTGACTTGGACAATAATACTAAATAATATAATTCTCAATATACTGATAAGACAAACATTTAGCTATACAGGTTTCTTGGTAATTTTATAAAGGAGAGGTAAGACTTGTGCAAACTGTGAACAACACCTGAAACTTTACTCATAAAATAGTACTGCAGTATGACTTTAATAATTACTCCGCTGTAAAGAAGAGATGAAAGACAGAGTATTTCCTGATATTTAGGATAATATCTGTAATGGCCTGTGGATTAACTAATTTGTAGAGTTATAAGTAACAACATTCAAAGTACGAATCGGTAGCTTGTTATTCAATAATTGAGAGAATAAATAATTTAATTGAGTATTAGAGTACATTTTCTGAGCCACAGATTCATGCCATGCTGTAGTATTTTCAGTTTTATATGTGGCCAACGAACTTGTAACGGTTTTTTCCCGATTGCAGAAAGCAAAACAGTTTTTGTCTCCATTTCTCCCCTGAGTAGTCTCTCCAAATACGTGCACTGTTGTCTGCTACAGGTTGGTTTAAGAATCACACATTTTCTGACATCTTCTCGTTTCAAATGCGCGTCAGTGCGAAGCCATCATTTTCTCTACAAAAGTACGTAGAAAGAAATAAGTAAAAAAATGTTATGGCTACAATGAGAAACGAACAGAAGAAGATGCGAGAATTATAGTTGCTATGACAGCACTAACGTGTAATAATGAAGTCAGTAAATGATAGATCATTCCGCAGCTTACCTATGGTCAGGAAACGTGGACGCTCTATCAAGATCAGGTCAGGTCTCTTCGTGCGGTTCAGCAGAGACATCTGCGTCACATCCTTCGTATTCGCTGGGACGACTATGTGCCAAACGAAGACGTGCTGGCTCGTGCATCGAGGTTACGCTTACTAAGGCTCAACTTCGGTGGTTTGGGCATGTGGTCAGAATGAACGATAAGAGACCGACAAAGGCCCTTCTCCATGGAGAACTAACCAGTGGCTCTCGCAGTGTTGGTCGTCCTCTCCTTCGCTTCAAGGACAAGGTGAAGTTCTCTCTGAGGAAAGGTGGAAAGTTGGACAAGCTGCCTTTCGCAGTTCACGACCGTCCTGCATGGAGATCCCTAGTCAACAACTGTGCGAAAAACTCGATGATGAAAGACGGATGCTTGGATATGCAAGAAGGTTCAAGTCGTGGATAAGAGATGGTTTCATGGACATCTGACTCGCACTGATTTAGCCGTATCGGCTTCGACGTTGTACTGTACTACTACTAAATGATAAAATCATGCAATTATTATGAATTTCATCATTTACTGAATTCAGTATTACACGTTCATTATTACATAGTAGCTACGATTCTCACACCTTCTGTTCTCTTCCTATTCTAGACATTTTCAACTTATTTCTTTTCTACTTTTTTATATGGATTCTCCTCCTTGTTTCTCACACATTCAGCCGTTTTTACAAGCCATTATATTTACAAGCTAAATATACCTCGTGAGCGCAGGCTGTGTCTTTGTGGAGAAATGCAGAGAGAAGCAGGTCGTTGGGCAAATGTACCTCGTGAGCGCAGGCTGTGTCTTTGTGGAGAAATTCAGACAGAAGAGCATTTTTTGTGCGAGTGCCATGAAAATGCACTTTATAGATCACTGTACGGGTTAAATTATAGTAATATTGCAAATTTACTTGACGGAGAATTAATGTCAATTGGAAGTTTCATTTACGACTGTATGCATAGATTTGTGAATTAAATAGTATAGCTTTGTTAGCGAACATATAACCGCATGACTATGATTATCATATAGGTAAAATATTTGTTGATCACGTGTGTACAAATGCTTAGTTAATATTTTTTCGCTTCATGGATTTTACAACTAAATTTGTATATCTGTGTATATACCTTGTGCAGCTATGTTGAGTCAAATTGTTAGTTTGATCTGGAAATCGTTACCCGAGCTCTGCCTGCTGACAAAACCATCGGGTATGCGTCGAGTTTGTAATTTTCGTGTTGGAAATTTGATTTTCAGAAATAAAATATCTATCTATCTATAAGCTTGTTGAATTTCTGCAGTAGTATAATCATAAATACATCCTAATTGCTATCATTATACCTGTTAACTTGAACTGAAATTATGCAATGATGTACATATATGTATGTAAAATGTATGTTACTACGATATACTATTAATGTGAAATAAATAAATTGAAATTGAATCGTCGGCACCCCCAGTAGTTTTAGGTTGATTAACGACACTCTCACTGAGAGTCCAATTACATCACGTGGTCAAGAATGAACTCAAAATGACTTTATTAGGTAAAGACTGTAAAGAGGCATCTGTCAATCAGGAGAACCTTTTCTCTGAGATCATTGTAAACAGACGTAGGCTTGCAAAGCATGTTGCTTTGGCAGCACAGTTGATAAAGTGTGAAATTTGAACCTAGTGACGTTTTCTCTGACACGGTGATGGTACAGAATAACTGAAAAATGGTTTAGTAATAAACATAATCGTGCACCTTGCATGTTAGTTTAAGCATAATTTATTTAGGATTGGATCAGACAGTTTGAACAACATGATTTAGGATCCTCACCACAACAGACTTTATACACTATTTACAAGAACATTTACAGTAAGAATTGACTATAACTACACAAGCTGACAAGTTTTCCTATAAGAATACATTAGACATTGGTAGAAAATGACGGTTAGAAAATATTAATGTACGATTATTTAAGACTAATGCATTTCATATCAGAAGAAACTACTGGAAGCGTTTAGTACGTAATATAAAGTCATGTATACATTGGAATATTTTACAGTTTGCAACGTAGTTAAATTAATCTTTTCCGAATAATAACAACTTCAGCAGATCATTAATTCCTAAGGCAGCTATATTAAGGTTTTCGGGCAGAAGTATTTCATTTAATTTATCAAACATAACAACCGTAGTTTGTTGATACAATGGGCAGTGCAACAAAAAGTGTTCAACAGACTCAAATCGAAATCCACAGTTACAATTCGGCAATATTGGATGACCGTTATTATCTTTACAGCCTTTCGAGAAAAGGTCATAGTTTAGCTGAGAAAATCCGATTCTCATGCGCGTATGATGCACTGATATTGTAGATTTACCAAACCTAGTGACGTTTTCTCTGACACAGTGATGGTACAGAATAACTGAAAGAAGGTTTGACGATAAACATAATCGTGTATCTTGCATGTTCACCGTACGTGTCTTCAACTCTCAAACTTGCACGAATTATCTAGTATAAACTTGACGTGCAATGAGAACATAAGAATCACTTTCTGCAACCTCATAAAAATAATAACAAAAACTTGTCCTAAGCAACGAATTAGATCGTTTGTTCGTGTATTCGCACTGGTAAAAACCTTTTAATGACAATTATTATGCTGTTTTAGCCTTTTGATACTTGTAATTCGTGTATGTCATATCAAAAAGGTGAAATAAATTCGCATTGAAATGAAAATTTATCACTGTTGTACTTCATTACCACAATAAGTCAGTTTCTTTCACCTGTGTTCGTGCTCTGAGCTATGCAGTTTTCTTTAGGTTTCGTAATTTTATCTTTGCAAGTGAGGTGAAACTAAACTTCGTCTAATGATCTTGATTTCACTGATAAATTTAACTGCAGCTGAATGGCTGGCTAAGTCAGTTGCCTTGGTGACATGTAAAGTATTGAAATTCAATATTGACAGATTCAGCGAGCGTGTCACGGTAATTTCACACCTACGTTCGGCTAATTCTAGCTCTTCCAAGCAACATCAGAAGCAGGGTCTATTTCAGGGGGGTGAAGTGGGGATACTTCCCCAGGGCCTCACCCTCCAGGGGGGCCTCGCGCCAAGGTAACTTTTTTTGCTTTATGCGAACATACTGCCTCCTTTCTCCCCCCTCTCTCTCTCTCTCTCTCTCTCTCTCTCTCTCTCTCTCTCTCTCTCTCTCTCTCTCTCTCTCTCTCTTGCTCTCTCTTCTCTCTCTCTCTCTCTCTCTCTCTCTCTCTTGCTCTCTCCTTCTCTTCCTCTCTTACTCCCACCTCTCTTAATTGCTCTCTCTTTCTCTCTCCCTCTCTTGTTCTCTCTCTCTCATTCTCTCTCTCTCTCTCTCTCTCTCTCTCTCTCTCTCTCTCTCTCTCTCTCTCTCTCTTGCCGCACGCGCGCCGTTTGCCTTGTGCGTCTCGGTGCGATGTTCAGCTGTTTTCAATTTCGGAATTTCTAACACCGGCTTGTACGGAAGTGAGAGTACGGCATTACATATTGCAAAGATGTTGTTTTTTATTTGACTATTTGACAAGTATTAAGGACTGGTCTTGAGAATAAAGCAGTTTTTCTTTCAATTGTTCTTTCCTTTAACAACTGTATAACTCCATATTTTCTCTTCGAAAATGCTTCTCCGGCGTTCTAGCAATTCAATTGAGCACTTCAAGGGGGCCGCACCCCCCCCCCCTTCCCAGGCCTCGCTTAGGCTGAAATAGGCCCTGATCAGAAGCGCGTGGAAAAGCTTCATTACAAACCATTGTAGAGCAATTTTGCAACGCGTTTTGTCATATTGATCGAATTTCTGTAGTATATTACTTGTCGTCGCAATCACAAATAGCCTCAGATAATCATGCTTTGATGAGTTTCCAACCTTCCGTTCTTGTTTTATTTGTTTTTTTACGATGTTTATACGATGCGAAAGCATTACTGATGTCGCATTGTGGATGCTTTGCAACCAGAACAAGGCAATAAATTTGTACTAATAACCAAGTAATGTTGTAACGCTGTAAATTATGTTTATCAGTCAGACACACCTTGCTAAATGTGCTGTTATGCCGTTCGGAAACCCACCTAGTAATTATGTTAATCAAATGTCGCGTTTAGTATTTAAATTGTGTTTAGAAAATTAGAATTTTATGTAAAATTTGTAATATGGTAGCTGTGAGCTGCCTTTTTTTGATTTGCAATAGGCGAGTTCAATGGTGTTTAGAAAGCACAAGTTCAATTCAATTCAATTTAATTCACTTTTAATTTATTTATCTCTTTATAGTGCTACAATAAAACATGTTTAATAAAAGAATCTCTAATAAGTTTTGAAGAATGGTATAGATAGATCTAGAACTAGAGAAAGGATAGCGAAAAGACTAAGTCACCTAGTCTGCTATCCTTTGCCGAATATAGATAAAATGATTTTTTAGACACTGGTGGGCATTAATGTTATCAGTTTAATTCAGAAAACATTAGTAATTTTTAAAATTATGACATTTTCTATATAATCTAGAGAAAAGAATATACATGTAGTTTAATTAGCGGGCAACAAAATAAGGTCAATCTTGATTAAACTAAAAATTGCATTTAGATTTTATGTGAAATACAGGTGAAAATTGTTATGAAATGATAAAAACACTTTGGGTTAATAATGCTATTAATCAACAACAGGAGTTAAATACATTTTGTAGTATGTAGTACAAGTATATAGTTTCTTACATAGTTTGTAGGTATGTATGTTTTAGTTACAATTATAAACTGTGCTGTGGCAATTTATTACTAATGGTGTATGATAGCCAGAATGTATATAGTGTTACCAGTCTAAATGATAGCCAGAATGTATATAGTGTTACCAGTCTAAATGATAGCCAGAATGTCTATAGTGTTACCAGTCTAAATGATAGCCAGAATGTCTATAGTGTTACCAGTCTAAATGATAGCCAGAATGTCTATAGTGTTACCAGTCTAAGTGATAGCCAGAATGTCTATAGTGTTACCAGTCTAAATGATAGCCAGAATGTATATAGTGTTACCAGTCTAAATGATAGCCAGAATATCTATAGTGTTACCAGTCTAAATGATAGCCAGAATGTCTATAGTGTTACCAGTCTAAATGATAGCCAGAATGTCTATAGTGTTACCAGTCTAAGTGATAGCCAGAATGTCTATAGTGTTACCAGTCTAAATGATAGCCAGAATGTCTATAGTGTTACCAGTCTAAATGATAGCCAGAATGTCTACAGTGTTACCAGTCTAAATGATAGCCAGAATGTCTATTGTGTTACCAGTCTAAATGATAGCCAGAATATCTATAGTGTTACCAGTCTAAATGATAGCCAGAATGTCTATAGTGTTACCAGTCTAAATGATAGCCAGAATATCTATAGTGTTACCAATCTAAATGATAGCCAGAATGTCTATAGTGTTACCAGTCTAAATGATAGCCAGAATATCTATAGTGTTACCAGTCTAAATGATAGCCAGAATGTCTATAGTGTTACCAGTCTGAATGATAGCCAGAATGTCTATAGTGTTACCAGACTAAGTGATAGCCAGAATGTCTACAGTGTTGCCAGTCTAAATGATAGCCAGAATGTCTATAGTGTTACCAGTCTAAATGATAGCCAGAATGTCTATAGTGTTACCAGTCTAAATGATAGCCAGAATGTCTATAGTGTTACCAGTCTAAATGATAACCAGAATGTCTATAGTGTTACCAGTCTAAGTGATAGCCAGAATGTCTATAGTGTTACCAGTCTAACTGATAGCCAGAATGTCTATAGTGTTACCAGTCTAACTGATAGCCAGAATGTCTATAGTGTTACCAGTCTAACAGAAAATTTAACAATTTCAGCTGACATACATGTAGTATACACTGCGCTTGACCGTAGGCAATGTATTAAATTATTGTGCATTATTCAATATTTACATCGAAGTTATTACGAGGACAGTTGTGTAAATATTGTATATCTAAATTGCTTTCGTGCATGCAAGAAATTTCATGTTAGCGCTTTTAATTTGACAAAATGTTACAAAAGCATAGCTTTGCTGAGCATTGATTCGTTTTTCTCACTGTATACTAAATATACACACTGCAATCTGTGCCGGTCCCTATGAGATTACTTTATTATGCCCTGAACAACACATGATTTATCATTAATACGATTAGTGACGTCTTTATCTAGGTTATCTAGCTATTTTTATGTCTTGATATTCATTAAAATATTGTTGCGGGCACACTTAGTCAGGGTTGGCTTTGCGCATGCGCGTCATTTGCTATAAGAGCAGTGAGCACGTGGTTTTCTACGTCTCTGTCGTGGTTGTCATGTCCACCATGTGTGCTGCTCTTTCCAGTGCTTAGCAGTGGTTGTCATTTTGGTAGGTACGGCATAGTTTGATCTAATTAATGATCTTTTGTCTTTCTCTCTTGTGCACTCTTTCCTGGTAGGATGCAAAGTGGTCAAACGAAGGCTGACTGCTCAGCTGTCTTCGCGTCCCTCGACCCCCTGGTGGCTCCCAGGGGAGGGCTCCGCAACAATATTATTACCCTAATTTGTTTATTATTAAGATCAGTATCATAACCTTTGCTAGTTAGTGGTTGTTCAGATGTTCAGTGTCAAGATCAATACCATCATTTAGTTTAGTAGTTGTTCAGATGTTCAGTGTCAAGATCAATACCATCATTTAGTTTAGTAGTTGTTCAGATGTTCAGTGTCAAGATCAATACCATCATTTAGTTTAGTGGTTGTTCAGATGTTCAGTGTCAAGATCAATACCATCATTTAGTTTAGTGGTTGTTCAGATGTTCAGTGTCAAGATCAATACCATCATTCAGTTTAGTAGTTGTTCAGATGTTCAGTGTCAAGATCAATACCATCATTTAGTTTAGTGGTTGTTCAGATGTTCAGTGTCAAGATCAATACCATCATTTAGTTTAGTGGTTGTTCAGATGTTCACTGTCAAGACCAATACCATCATTTAGTTTAGTGGTTGTTCAGATGTTCAGTGTCAAGATCAATACCATCATTCAGTTTAGTGGTTGTTCAGATGTTCAGTGTCAACATCAATACCATCATTTAGTTTAGTAGTTGTTCAGATGTTCAGTGTCAACATCAATACCATCATTTAGTTTAGTAGTTGTTCAGATGTTCAGTGTCAAGATCAGTACCATCATTTAGTTTAGTAGTTGTTCAGATGTTCACTGTCAAGATCAGTACCATCATTTAGTTTAGTAGTTGTTCAGATGTTCAGTGTCAAGATCAATACCATCATTTAGTTTAGTAGTTGTTCAGATGTTCAGTGTCAAGATCAATACCATCATTTAGTTTAGTAGTTGTTCAGATGTTCAGTGTCAAGATCAATACCATCATTTAGTTTAGTGTTGTTCGATGTTCAGTGTATACCATCATTTAGTTTAGTAGTTGTTCAGATGTTCAGTGTCAAGATCAGTACCATCATTTAGTTTAGTAGTTGTTCAGATGTTCACTGTCAAGATCAGTACCATCATTTAGTTTAGTAGTTGTTCAGATGTTCAGTGTCAAGATCAGTACCATCATTTAGTTTAGTAGTTGTTCAGATGTTCAGTGTCAAGATCAATACCATCATTTAGTTTAGTAGTTGTTCAGATGTTCAGTGTCAAGATCAATACCATCATTTAGTTTAGTAGTTGTTCAGATGTTCAGTGTCAAGATCAATACCATCATTTAGTTTAGTAGTTGTTCAGATGTTCAGTGTCAAGATCAATACCATCATTTAGTTTAGTAGTTGTTCAGATGTTCAGTGTCAAGATCAGTACCATCATTTAGTTTAGTGGTTGTTCAGATGTTCAGTGTCAAGATCAATACCATCATTTAGTTTAGTAGTTGTTCAGATGTTCAGTGTCAAGATCAGTACCATCATTTAGTTTAGTAGTTGTTCAGATGTTCAGTGTCAAGATCAGTACCATCATTTAGTTTAGTAGTTGTTCAGATGTTCACTGTCAAGATCAATACCATCATTTAGTTTAGTAGTTTCAGATGTTCTGTCAGATCAGTACCATATTAGTTTTGTTGTTCAATGTTCTGTCAAGATCATACCATCATTTAGTTTATGTTGTTCGATGTTTCAGACTATCATTTGTTTAGTGTTGTTCAGATGTTCACTGTCAAGATCAGTACCATCATTTAGTTTAGTAGTTGTTCAATGTTCACTGTCAAGATCAGTACATCATTTAGTTTGTAGTTGTTCAATGTTCAGCTGTCAAGATCAGTACCATCATTTAGTTTAGTAGTTGTTCAGATGTTCACTTCAAGATCAGTACCATCATTTGTTTGTTGTGTTGTTCATCATTTAGTTTAGTAGTTGTTCAGATGTTCACTGTCAAGATCAGTACCATCATTTAGTTTAGTAGTTGTTCAGATGTTCAGTGTCAAGATCAGTACCATCATTTAGTTTAGTAGTTGTTCAGATGTTCAGTGTCAAGATCAATACCATCATTTAGTTTAGTAGTTGTTCAGATGTTCACTGTCAAGATCAGTACCATCATTTAGTTTAGTAGTTGTTCAGATGTTCAGTGTCAAGATCAATACCATCATTTAGTTTAGTAGTTGTTCAGATGTTCAGTGTCAAGATCAATACCATCATTTAGTTTAGTAGTTGTTCAGATGTTCAGTGTCAAGATCAATACCATCATTTAGTTTAGTAGTTGTTCAGATGTTCACTGTCAAGATCAGTACCATCATTTAGTTTAGTAGTTGTTCAGATGTTCACTGTCAAGATCAGTACCATCATTTAGTTTAGTAGTTGTTCAGATGTTCACTGTCAAGATCAATACCATCATTTAGTTTAGTGGTTGTTCAGATGTTCACTGTCAAATCAGTACCATCATTTTAGTTTAGTAGTTGTTCAGATGTTCACTGTCAAGATCAATACCATCATTTAGTTTAGGTTGTGTGTTTGTGTTTTTTGGTTAATTAGTCTGTAGTTATTTGCTGCCTCTTTCTTATGGGAGCCACACCATCATTTTGAGGAAGTTGAAATTAGAGTCGTACATAGAGAGGTATCATTTGCTTAGTGATGAAGTTTATGGAAGATGTTCTAACAGCAAAAGACAAAAGATACACATAGCA
>JAQGDQ010002064.1:0-16134 GCA_030141605.1 Tubiluchus corallicola
AGTTGCCGTTAATCCTGAGGTAACGGCAACTTTGCTTCAATTTCTTTCTAGAAAATCAGGTATTAACAAAAAAGAGGATTTCTCTGGTGCATTCAGCGAGCCCTAAGCTCTCTAAATTTAGCTCCTTTCATTACTGAACGCGGTCAAGTTGAGCCGCTTATTTTTAGTCGTTGACAAAGAGTTAAAGCTGGTAATTTACAGTGAGAGGAGGAGAGGAGACTAAGAAGTGCTTTAGTTAATCCAGGAGTCTTGCCTGCTTGTTGTGATAAGACCAGACAATTGACTGAACGAGTGAAATATCTATAGAAGAACAAAGTTAGAGGCGCCATAGATTACGATTACTCTTAGAATGAACGGGGAGGGAGCAAAGTTAGAGGCGGTATAAGTTACGATTACTCTTGGAATGAATGGGGGAGGGGGCAAAGTTAGAGGCACCATAGATTACGATTACTCTTAGAATGAATGAATGGGGGGAGGCAAAGTTAGAGGCGCCATAGATTACGATTACTCTTAGAATGAATGAATGGGGGGAGGCAAACTTAGAGGCGCCATAGATTACGATTACTCTTAGAATGAATGGGGGGAGGCAAAGTTAGAGGCGCCATAGATTACGACTACTCTTAGAATGAATGGGGGGAGGCAAAGTTAGAGGCGCCATAGATTACGATTGCTCTTAGAATGAATGGGGGGAGGCAAAGTTAGAGGCGTCATGGATTACGATTACTCTTAGAATGAACGGGGGGGGAGGCAAAGTTAGAGGCACCATAGATTACGATTACTCTTAGAATGAATGAATGGGGGGAGGCAAACTTAGAGGCGCCATAGATTACGATTACTCTTAGAATGAATGAACGGGGGGAGGCAAACTTAGAGGCGCCATAGATTACGATTACTCTTAGAATGAATGGGGGGAGGCAAAGTTAGAGGCGCCATAGATTACGACTACTCTTAGAATGAATGGGGGGAGGCAAAGTTAGAGGCGCCATAGATTACGATTACTCTTAGAATTAATGGGGGGGAGGGGGCAAAGTTAGAGGCGCCATAGATTACTCTTAGAATGAATGAATGGGGGGAGGCAAAGTTAGAGGCGCCATAGATTACGATTACTCTTAGAATGAATGGGGGGGAGGCAAAGTTAGAGGCGCCAATGATTACGATTACTCTTAGAATGAATAGATGGGGGTGGGGGTGGGGGGTGTTGGCTGATGTGGCTAAAACTGAGTAAAACTGTGTTCAGACTGTGTACTGAGTATTTAAGGATACAATTTTTAGCAATTTGCATTAAAGCAAAACCGGACCCAATCTTAAACTGTAGGTCAAAACAATCTACTCTTTTAAATATTGAACACAAACAAACTATTTTTTCAAAAATGACTTACGTGAAAGAATTATTACCACACAAACACAGTTTCACGTTCCCGCCACTAGTTCTTCGCTGTATTTTGCCATTCGTTAGTCAGGCGGGCACTAGCGCGTGCATTTGGAAAATGCTTTGCACAAAAAACAGGTGCTGTACCTCTCAGTTCAGATATGTAAGTTCGTGACGAACTGCACACATTCAACAGCTCATACGTGAATACAGCGGTAAACTTGAAGTTTGAATTTTTATTTTAAGCTTGTCTAGTTTTAGTACAACACACGTAATATCTTACAGTAGCACTGTACTTCAATTTCTTTTTCACAAACACGTGCAACACGCTCATGAAATATTTTTGCTGTTGAAAATTATGTTCGTTTGTGATGTGTCATCAATAGTTGGGCTCGTCCGCCGTTAATTAAGATTTTAACTTATTATTTAATTATCAGAAACTCTTTTACAGTCTTAATTGTGTTAAAATGTAAACTATTTATCAGACTTGAAAATGGGGTAGTGTGTGAAAAATCATCCTGTCTTCTATTAAGTGGCGTTTATGTAGCATCCGGTGGGAATGCGCATGCGTTGTCTGATACACTTAACCTTTGACCCTTTCACGATCATCATCAATCACTGGAACTATGAAAAGGTTTATTGAAAATTGAAACTGGATCTTCCCAAACAATGCATGTTCTAAATTTCTAGCAAAAATAATTTCCATGGAAACCTGACACACACTCGCTTCCGTGCAAGATTTCGTTTTATTTGTGGAATTAAGTGACAAAAATTACAGAATTTACACGAGAATAGCTGTCACCATTCGTTCAAAAATAAAGTTGATACTGTACCTACAGCAGAGATCATGTAGCTTGAAACTCATTTTAACTGCCATTTTCATGTACAAATTCTCTCATAAATTATTGCCTCCCTTATTTACTGATTATTTTTGTTTGAATGCTGAGATACATAATTACGGCAGACGTTATAGACTTAACTATCACTACATACAGTGCAACACTAATATTAGAAAACTTTCTATTAAATACAATGGCACTTACATACGGAATTCAATTGCTCCGGCTATTAAAAATGCCAACTCGCTGTCCATATTTAAAAAAATTATAAATTAAACTTACTTGAAACATATAACTGATCACTCAATCATGATTTGTTGTTTTTCATTTTCAAAAACGTCCCCTCTAGTATAATAATATTTTTATTACTTCCCACCCGTATTTATAATTGTATTGTATCTGTATATATTGTAATTTTTTTCGTAACTAATTCTAGTGGCCTACCATAAGCTAGCTTCTTAGGTCTCTAGCGCAGAATTCATGAATTGTATCATATGTTTGTATTAACAAAAACTGATTATCGAGGCACATGTAATGTATATGTATATGTTTATTGCGAAATAAATCTATAAAATCTATATATAACAAAACTGCTTTACACACTTTTTGTCCAAGAAATAATGCAAGAATACAATAAAACTGTGTTTATCAAACTCATTAGATTTGTCATTACATGTTATGGCATAACTTTTAGCAAATTTTAATACAAACACTTAAAACAGTTATAGTTTAAAATAACAAATTTATTGAAACTTTTACATTAAAAAGTTCAAATCATGCCAAAGGTTTCGACTAGCTGCTGCTGTCATCATCAGTGGTAAATTTACAAACATATAACAAACTATGTTTATATAGGTAGAACCTACAATATAGAACATTATGCACTAATTAAGTAATTAACAGAAGCCATATATGCACAAATATGGTCATTAATGCTGGATTGAGGAGAATTTTTTAACTTTTTTCTGCCAGTTCTAGACGAAATACTCAAATTTTCACAAATTCTCACTTTAAAGTGTCTGGCTGTCGTTCTGATGATGCATGGATTTGAAAAGGGGCGGATCTAGGTTCCAGAAGCTCAAAATTAGTTTTACAATTAAAAATGTCACACAAAATTGAAATCCTGTCTATAAAAATTCTTCCACCAGTGACGTCACTATTTCTAGCACTACATATTTGTCACGATCCAGTCGTGGAAATAGCTGACACGTGCGTAGACACCAGGGTAGGTTGGACGGGCGCATCCGTAACCCCATGATACAACACCAATCAGAAGGTTTTCTGGGTGACCTTTATCCTGTCTCAAGGCCAAAGGTCCACCAGAATCGCCCTAGAAACAACAGAAGTGTGTTAACTTTTCATGGCTAAAAAATAATAGTTGTGCAATTAATGAGTAATGTATTAATGCGCATTTTAGAGCAAATTGCAAAGAACTTTTGTACAGTGCACTTTGGTTACCGGAAATCCTGCAGGGTCTACTTAAAGGAAAAGTCACCCCTTCTAGGAGGTTAGATTTATTTCAATGTCCGTAAAATTGTTAGAAGGATTTAGTGTGATAAGGGCCCCGTGTAATTTAGTAAAGTCACTTCAAAGCCGCGATCATTTCATGCTTGGGCACTCCTGCTCTTGACTGTTCATTCTTCCACCAATGACGTCATTCGTCTTGAAGAAAATCAGCACACTGTCGATATTGTTGAAAAGTGTAATAAGTATTTACAAAAATGTAGATAGCTAATTTTGAGATATTTTTGCGTGAACATTAGGTAAGCTGCAGAAGTTTCAATTAGTTTAAGCAGCGCACTTACGGAAAACCACGATGCAGTTACGGAAAGCCACGATGCGCTTACGGAAAGCCACGATGCAGTTACGGAAAGTCACGATGCGCTAAAGTGGCGTTTATATAGCATGCGGATGCGGATGAGTTTTGGGGATGCGGAATTCTAAAATCGGTTTATATTATTTTCAACGCACCTTTTTATGCAGCCTGCGTTGTGCGTTATTATTTTTCTGCGGCTATGTGCAAATTTCTTTGTTATATTTTTCTAAGTTAAAGAGATAACAGTGAAATAAACCCAGCATACTGAGTGACTTGTTCTTTCCTTTAGCACACCACAAACAGTTTAAGTGATAACAGTAAAATAAACCCAACATACTGAGTGAATTGTTCTTTCCTTTAGTACATCACAAACAGTTTAAGTGATAACAGTAAAATAAATCCAGCATACTGAGTGACTTGTCCTTTTCTTTAGCACACCACAAACAGTTTAAGTGATAACAGTAAAATAAACCCAACGTGCTGAGTGACCTGTTCTTTCCTTTAACACACCATAAACAGTTTAAGTGATAACAGTAAAATAAACACAGTAAAGCAAACATTATAAGGCATTAAAATAAAGACTAATCAGTTTTGTTTTGAATCTTACCTGGCAAGCATCTTTCCCACCTCCAGATACTGCAGCGCATATCATATCATTACTGATTTGACCTCCATAAGCGCTGCCATGGTTACACAAATCGTTTGTGATGACGGTAAGATCAACAGCTCGCAAATTGCCCGACACGGATCCACCTGTAATTATTACTAGTATTATTTCATGGTTGGGAATTGTCGGGAAATCGCTTATAGATTTCTCGACGATAATTTTAATTTTGTAAAATTTCTGTAAAATTTTTTCTAATTAATGAATTTTCCTTTAAATATACTCTTATAATATAGGCTTGGACAGGGGCGCATTAATCAATAGGGTAACTAGGCTATAGCACACCCTAATTTAAAACCCTGCCTTGTTTTGCTTAACCCTTTCTCACTATAAATGCTTTGCTTACAAGATTTTCTTTCAACAAACATTGAAGAATTTTATTGTAAGCAATTAGTTGTTTGGTATGTCATTTTGACATTATTGTTTTGCATCAATGAATGTACATTGGTTCTTGTGAAAATAAAAAATCGTTGAATTGAATTGAATTAACACATTGTGCGGTAGTTGCCATTGTTTCGTATCATTGAATGTACATTGGTTCTTGTGAAAAATAAAAAATCATTGAATTGAATTGAATTGAATTGAATTAACACATTGTGCGGTACTTGCCATTGTTTCGTATCATTGAATGTACATTGGTTCTTGTGAAAAATAAAAAATCATTGAATTGAATTGAATTAACACATTGTGCGGTACTTGCCACTGCTGCTAACATCGTCAGTGCAATTGTAAGTTTTACCTTCAGAAGTGGTGCCCCATCCACTGGTAGTCGCCAGTTCGTTACTGAAGTCACTTGAGCTGGAAGATGCTAACTGGATCATATATCTCGCCACATCCTGGATTGGCTCCGCCAGGTGCAAAAGTGAAACGTCGTTATCCGTCGTCCCGTATGGACTGTAACCTGGATGAACTGTGATACGAGCCACCTATGTAAAACAGAGAAAAACATTTTAAAGGAAAAGTCAACATTCTAGGAGGTTAGGCTCATTTTAGCGTTCGTGAAAAATGTTAGAAGGATTTAGTAATAAAACTGCAATAAGTGCCTCGTGTAATTAGCAAAATAATTTTAAACTCGCGATCACTTCATGACTGGGCGTTCTCAATTTTCAATGCCCATTCTTCTTCCAATGACGTCATTTGTCTTAAAGAAAAGTAGCGTACTGTGAATCTTCATCAAAAGTACAAGTTTTTACAAAAAATTAGACAGCTAATTTTGTAATATTTTGAATGTGAATTAGTTTAAGCGGCGCGCGCTTACGAAAATTCACGATGCGCTTACGGAAAGTCACGAAGTCTCCTTAGTTACATCATAATTTTCAAGTAAATGGCTTGGAGGCTCTTAATTTTCAATGCCCGTTCTTCTTCCAATGACGTCATTTGTCCTGACGAAAAGCAGCGCACAGTCACTCTTCATGAAAAGCATAATGAGTTTCTGTGAAAAAATTACCTAGCTAATTTTGTAATATCTTTGCGTTAACATTAAACAAGCTACAGAAGTTTGAATTAGTATGTTTAGAACTCACCTGTATCACAGTGCCACCGCTGTAGTAATTATCTGAATTTAATCGAATTTTAATGGAAGACGCTGACTGTCTGTAACAAATAATCGATTATAAGTTCCGTTTATTCTTTGAACTGAATTAGTATACAGTAATACAGTATATACTGTACAACTACGGCCATATCACGTTGAAAACACCGGTTCTCGTCTGATCACCGAAGTTAAGCAACGTAGAGCCTGGTTAGTACTTGGATGGGTGACCGCCAAGGAATACCAGGTGCTGTAGGCTTACGGGATGTATCTCGACACTAGGCAGAGGAGCTGCACAAGCAGCCAACGGCTAGAGGACGGAGGAGGTCAAGTGACCTAACGGCCATGTGTAGAGGAGTAAACCTTCCAAATCAGGAGTGGAGCCCCGAAGGTGGACTAGTGCAGCATGCTCGCTGACTCCGGCAGCTCCTGCAGCCAACCTGCTGCCAAACGTATCGCTCCGCTTTCCTTTGGACTACACCAGGGAGAAAGAGAGTGGGTTCCTGTTGTCTGGGCAACTCAGGATCTCCATACACCTTGCCCAGGCGTGCGCCCTGGAGACGTTCAAGGATCTGACTGCTCTGCCACAGTCGACGCTGCAGCTCCATCAATGTGATCAATAACTGACTCTCTTGGCGCACACTCCATTGTCTTTCGAGACAGAAGGATGCCAACAACAACAACAACAACAACAACTGTATACAGCAATAAGTTTACGGTACAATTATTAGACAACCCGTACATATATATAATGCCAACTATAGCATTTTGCCTTTTTGCCATAACAATCAGTTAAAGGACAAGAAAAGGGGTACCTCAAGTAGGTTTCAGAAAAATCGCCTTAAGAAATTATATTACTTGAGAGCAATTTTATGCGTATGTCGTACTTGTGTTGAAAGAATTTTTTGTCAGTTTTCATTTTAAATCTCCCGCAATACTGTTCCGACGACGCCATTACATGACGTCACCTACACACAACGTAAATCAAGGGAAGAAAAGGAAATGTAAAATTATGTCCCAAAAAACTTTCCATGCAAATCTATATTACTTAGCACTTCGCTTACCTGCTTGAAAGACTTACATAACTATAAAAAGAAAATTATTAATCATTTAAAATGTTTTCATCAATTGGTAAAATGTCACTGACTCACCTCCAGGGTGCGCCACTCACTAACAAAAAACTTATTTTAATCTTATTGATAAGATACAGTAATTTTACGTACATCCGCGGATTTTGCGGTTGCGGATGTGTACAGCCGCGGATTTTGTGTGTGCGGATAAACGAGAAACTGATAACTCCGCATCTCTGACCTGCATTCCATCTATGTATTTATTTATTTATTTATTTATTTATTTATTTATTTATTTATTTATTTATTTATTTATTTATTTATTTCAAACTTACAAATGTAATATTTACCTATAAGTACAGTGAGCTGCTGTCAGGATTACCGATTCACTAATGACTGATCCACCACAGAAAAAACTGTTATATCTCAACAGTGCTACCTGTAAATTATAATATAATCTTGTTAGGTAGGCGTGTATGCGTGCGTGTGCGTGCATGTGTATGTGTATACAAGAAATTAGTTAAAAAACAAAGGATCACATTATTGTTATAAGAAATAGCTGTCGTACTATTTAATATAGAATTTAAGTCTAACGTTATGTTTGAAAGTTGTGTCTGGTATAGTGTAGTATAGTACAGTACGGTGCGGTGCGGTGCGGTGCGGTGCGGTGCGGTGCGGTACGGTACGGTACGGTACGGCACGGCACAGCACAGCACAGCACAGTATAGCACAGTACAGTACAGCACAGCACAGCACAGCATAGCACAGCACAGCACAGCACAGCATAGCACAGTACAGTACAGTACAGTACAGCACAGCATAGCACAGTACAGCACAGCACAGCACAGCACAGAACAGCGTAGCACAGTACAGCATAGTTATTTCATTATAGTGTCACCTTTCATTTTACATCAATTTGCCACTCTATCAACAGAGTAATGAGACACATTTAATCATCAAACAAACATTAAAGCATTTCACGAGTTAAACATTAGACTAGTTAAAAATGTTTCTTCTTTCCAGCACTAGGCGGCAGGTTTTGGCACATTCTTCTAAACAAATACATGTATCACCTGACAGTATCTGATATAATTTATCATTATTGTTGAGCCACAAGTTGAGACCTAGGTTTGTATTGATAATGTCTCAAATTATCTTTTGTACGAATTTTTCAGTTTTTCACTCTCCGCGGGAAATTGAGAGTTTCGTGGTGCGCCAATTTATATAACAATTCCTATAACAATTATTGGTTAATATGAAAATAATAATAATAATTAGTTTTGTCTGTCTAACCTGATAAGGGTAATCGGTAATTGATACTTGGTGACCACCCACTATCTTAGAATCATCATTAACAGGCTTCCATCCTAAAAATAAAAAAAAACAAATAAATAGTTGAAATTATGTGTTTCTTATTCCTACGTATGTAACCGATGTTTTAGATAAAAGAAATGTAAGTACATTTCAAAGTCTTAAGGTACGACTTCGTGCGCGCGTAACGCGTGCTGCGCAATACGTATACAACAGTTTATATTTAAGCACGTAGAAGTATTTCCATGTGTACGTAATGCGTTATCCGTAATGCGCGATGCGTAATGCGTAATGGACATACAAGAGTTTATATTTGAACACATAGAAGTCTTTCCATTTGTACGTCCTGCGTAATCCGTAATGCGCGATGCGTTATGCGTAATGAACATACAAGAGTTTATATTTGAACACGTAGAAGTCTTTCCATGTGTACGTAATGCGTAATCCGTAATGCGCGATGCGTAATGCGTAATGAGCATACAAGAGTTTATATTTAAACACGTAGAAGTCTTTCCATGTGTACGTAATGCGTAATCCGTAATGCGTGATGCGTGATCCGTATTCACTAGGACGTAATGGCTATCGACTCAGTACGCACCGCGCAGCAACACGCAGACGCGAAATCGCCACTGCAACTATATCTTCATTACTGTCACGCTGAAATTTCGATAAAGGAATGACTTCCAAAAATTATTATTCCTACAGTTCAATTTCCTACATTTACGAATAACTAATGACGGAAGGAGCGCCACGAACTTTGTTAATACGCACAGCGCACGCACTCATGGAAACAGTCAGTACGAATTACGGATCTCACATTACGCATTACGCGCGCGTGGAGTCGTAGCTCTAGTCGTAACTAATAGTCATTTTAAAGTTTACATGTTTACCTAGAAGCATACAATGATTGAATTTTTAGTTGTCTCATTTCACTTAAGATTGATTAGGTTGTACAATATACTGGGACTACGTAGCCAGTTTCAGGCATGAGGAGAGCAAATTCGTTGCATAGGCTAGTCATACTGATACACTAAATACATTTAAAAATGGTAACTGCAGAAGTTCCATAATTCTAAAGAAATCTCTAAAACCATTTGCTAAATCAGAATTTACAGTATTTTAAACAGTTCTGGTATATACAAATATATAAACAAATTAAAACTGAAGTCAATTTTTACAGGTACTTCAGAGCATTTATTATTAAAACAACACAATTTTTATTAAAAACTTTAACTTACAATTATTTAAAAAAAATGGCCAAACGTATCGACAGCAGTCCAGCTGTCATCATCAGTGGTCACTATACAAACAATAAACAATTTATTTAGGCAGAGCCTACAGTATAGAACATTAATAATAGTATAGCATTAGAATATATTTTCTATACTGTAGGCTCTGCCTATATAAACTGGTTGTTGTTTGTATGCTGACGGCTGCGATTAGAGTTTATATTTAAACACGTAGAAGTCTTTCATGCGCGCGTATCGCGTAATGCGTGATCCATAATGCGTACTGACTGTTTCCATGAGTCCGCGAACGCTGTGCGTATTAACAAAACTCATGGCGCTTTTTCCGCAATTTGTTATTCGTAAATGTAAGAAATTGTAAGCGTAAGAATAATAATTTTTGGAAGCCATGCCTTTATCGAAATTTTAGCGCGACAGTAATGAAGATATAGTAGCAGCCTTGGTTTCCTGTCTGCGTATTGCTGCGTGATGCGTACTCAGACGGTAGCCATCACGTTTGGACATGTTTTTTTATACAATTGTAAGTTAAAGTTTTTAATAAAAGTTGTGTTGTTTTAATAATAAACTCATTCGCATGTGCATGACCTCACAAACGATCTTATTTGATGCGCACTGAAGACAATTTATGAGCAAATGACGATCACCGTTTAGAAAACAAACAAACAATGCGAAGGAAAACAAGAAAAATGACTCACCCGCTGGAAGTCTCGGCCAGACGGGCCTGTGTGGGACTTGCGGCGCAGCCCAAGTGATTCCAATCAAAGCAAGCAGAACGAGGTACTTCATCTTGACAGGTTTCACTTAATGCTCGTCTAATTTAAGCCTGAGAGACTTTTATACTCGTTCCCAACTTTATCTTGTGGGAAGCGAACATGACTGTCACGATTTTCCTGGGCCACAAGGTAAACATAAACACGATAAACAAGTAAATAAACTACGATTATTTTGACCCTTAAGCTACCATTTGTTTCGGTTCTGTTGACCAGTTGCTGTGCAAAGAATTAATATTTTTTTATATTAATTTTTTATTTGTCATTAAAATGGTTCACTCGTTATAATAAAATTGAGCTAGCCTCAGCGTAATGTTAAGATAACAACATTGTTCAAGACAAATGCGTCCAGTGCAGAGGAAAAAAAAACTAAAGTGCAAAACTAAGGTCCAATTATATACAATAAATGAACATATTTACAAACAACATATTAAAATATTTTTACAAAACAATATTACAAAAGTACATTAAATTTTACATGACATATTTTACACTGTATACACATTTGACATGACACAATTAACAGAAACATGCTTTACATTACATAAATTTCACTCATTACATTAACACTACTTATACATTTGACATTACAAAACGATCATAACACGTATTACATTACATAATTTCTTTTTAAATTTTCATTTTTAATCGTTTTATGGAGTCAGGGGCGGGGGTAGATGAAAGTTGAGTCTGTGTAATTAGTATCAGATGCACAATGTGGAAGTTGAAACCTGTTATATTGATATTCTTTTAATTTCTTTTTAAAATGGTAGAGAGATTCTATTTGTTTACTTCACTTGTTTTAATTAGCAAATGTGAGGCTTAGACAAAACGTCTAGCTGCTTGTTAATATGTGACGCTTAGTTTCCGAGATACGGATCTTTTTGGAATAATTCAAAAACTGATAGAGCAGCTCGACAAAGTTTGGTGAGCATGTGGCCAGGATAGAGCGTCACCTCAGCCAATACTTTCGGTTAGTGACAAATGCGACCAAAGCAAAATAAAATACTTCATCGTGGGAGTTTTAAGAATGTTGGAAATAAACTTAAATGCTTTATGAAGTGGATTCTCTACAGTTGCTTCTACTTATCAGGGCCGGCCTTAGGTAACTGGAGGTCCTAGGTGAGAGAGAGAGAGAGAGAGAGAGAGAGAGAGAGAGAGAGAGAGAGAGAAAGAGGGGAGAGAGAGAGAGAGAGAGAGAGAGAGAGAGAGAGAAAGAGGGGGAGAGAGAGAGAGAGAGAGAGAGAGAGAGAGAGAGAGAGAGAGAGAGAGAGAGAGAGAGAGAGAGAGAGAGAGAGAGGGGGAGAGAGAGAGAGAGAGAGAGAGAGAGAGAGAGAGAGAGAGAGAGAGAGAGAGAGAGAGAGAGAGAGAGAGAGAGAGAGAGAGAGAGAGAGAGAGAGAGAGAGAGAGAGAGGAGGCAGTATATTCGCATAAAGCAAAAAAATGTTACCTCGGCGTGAGGCCCCCCTGGAGGGTGAGGCCCTAGGCGGTTGCCTAGTTTGCCTATGCTTAAGGCCGGCCCTGCTACTTATCTTGTGAGAATTGAACACAGCTGTGACGACTATGGTTGCTTGATGTAAATAAGCTGATTAGTTACACAAACAAGTAAACAAATAAGACAAGTCGTGTTTTCCTTTCAAAAATTTCATCTTTGTGGCTGTCCTTTTACAGTTAGTTTGTTTGCAAAAAGCGCAAATAAATCATACAGGATTCCGTTAAAAAGTTTGAATAATTTTAGTGTCTCTTCGTATTTCTCTGTTCCCGGTCTTAATCTCTTCATGACAGATCAGTTTAAACAAGTGTAGTTCTTGTTTACCTGACAATTTGATGAGAATTTGTCCACCTGTAGAATGTTGAAGGGAAAGTTGTGACCAAGCAAATGCAAGTGCTGCCTGCTGATAATTTGCCTTCTCGTTGAAAACCGAATTTGCGTCTAAAAATTTCGCTTTGAAGCGGGTTAAAATGTTTCTTCCCTGAAAGTATACTTTTACTAGAGAATTCGATTCGAACGAGTTTTTTTTTAGTTCAAACTCGATTCGAATCCAAAACTATAGATTCGAATGATTCAGCACTTCAATCACACATGTTCCTGATCATTAAAACGATTGAAACATCATGCAATTAGCATAATTTAGCTGTGATTTCTGCGCACAATTTTAATAAATTACTAGTCGTTTTATTGCAGAACAAAATCTAGTGATATGCATGATCTTTGTAAGACTAATTTTTACAGGTGGTTCGAAAACTTGTTCGAAAATCTTTCGATCTCAATTCGAATTCGAAACACTGAAGCTCGGTTCGATTCGAATTCGAAAGTCACAAATTCGGCTCGATTCGAATTCGCCTTCTGGTAGAGAACGCTCACACCTAACTTTTACTGATATTTGATATAAGAGGAAGAAACAATAAATACAAAATTTTTAACTAAAACTAAAATCTTCCATAACAGAACGTATAACTGTGACCGACGCCGATTTACCATTGATATAATCTATGACTTAGTTTCCTCGTATATAGAACTGGGATAGCGTTTTGTGAAGTCGTACTGAGGGTCCGAAATTTCTTCAAATTTTTCGGTTGTTTGATACTTACTACATCATCCATCCACGTCTGACCGCGTTATAAGTACGTTTATATAAGTTTATTTGTTTCCACTCTGCATCTAACAGTTATAATAAAAATACAGATAATTTCACTGAAGTAAATATAAATGCAATATTATACAGAAATTACAAAGAGATTCTTATGCAGCATATACGTGTGCAAATTACGTTACAGAGTAATTTTGATGCATACAGTTTGAGCCTAAAAACATAGCTTGACAGGCCAAACTGTACGTGGAAATCTTGGAAATCTTAAAGAAGTGATTAATAATTGAAATAATAATAATATATACATAAAAGTGGGGGGAGTAGTGAATGAAAGATGAAATGGAGCGAGAACTAAGAGAAACTGTGATCATGATTATAAAGTGTTCAGTAACCAGTTGAGCATAGTCACGTTTTATTAAGATTACTGTGGAAAAAGAATGTAGATGATTACCATTATCAAACTGTAATCACCTGCATTTATACCGTTTTTGCCATTTATGAAAGGCATGTCTATGTGAACAGACGATCAGTGACGAATTCACTGTATCAGTGTCGTCATCAGTGTAATTTTGTTGTTATTTTGCTGCTAATTTATCGAATCACCTTGCAGAAGCAGTGTAAAATCGGACTAATGATTCCGGGAGAATAAATGATCATTTGTATTATTATTTACTGAAGTATCGATAAAAGAATCCAGGAAAATTTGATTCAGGAATATGAACACTATCAAAGATTAAATCATGATTAAGGGACCAAGCGATGGAATGTGTCTTAAATTTTTGTAAATAATGCTAAAACTTTGGTCTGATATTAGTAGACGTTCCCTTTAATTAAAATGTAGAATCCATATACGTTGATGGTATGAACATATAGATTTATAGATAGCACACTTATAAATAGATATAGATAGATCGTATAGTACACTAATTTCCAACATCAAAAAACATGGTAACACATGGTAACACTTACCATTTATCTGCTTTGATATCATAAATACAAATCTATATCGTATTTTTGGCATATGTATATCACATTATATCCCATACATGATACAGCTGAAGCCAGACAATTACCGCTATGATAACATGTATAAAAGAAGATTACATATCATGTAAATTATTTCTATACTGCGCTTTGTCGTATTGGAAATATGGGACAGAAAATGCCTAGGTGATTTTCCTGGAAGTTTCCATAGCTGTCTCGCACCTATGTTCCAGGTTATAGTATGGTTACAGTGTTAATAAAGTGGTTCTAGTGTTAATAACTACGGAACCTATATTCCACGTGATTATAGTTTAAATAACGTCGTACATTAACATTGCAAAAATGGCTTTCCCTGGGGTGCCGTCCTGGGACCACAATTCTGATACTTCTAAATTAAAATTAATGATGAAATTAATTGTCCATAAATTATTTTACTTGGCAGACTACACCAGTGAAGTAGCTACTGACATGCAGGTCTAACTAACCCCATAACTACTCCACGGACATGAGTGCTAATGTGTTATGTGTGGATCGAAGTCAGTGAACATGCATTCTGTGTCCGGCATTTACGAGACGAGTGGTTCTCGTAGATCGTGTTACATCACAGGAATCCAGTAAATGGATTAGGAAGCTGTTTGCACGTGGTGACACGATATATAGACAGAGCGTAGAATGCACTCACATGAATTTGAATTCGATTATTGTAGGAGGAATCTGAGCAAAGCAATGACATTCTGCACCATGCTCTGAAATGTTGGTGGATCTTCTGTATTCTACAATTCTGACATACAGTCACGTTCAGTATCTTCATCTTGCAGTGACTGTTTAGTTAAGTAAATAAGTAAATAACTAAGTACAGAATTACTACAAGTTAAACTACAGAATTACTACAAGTAAAGCTTAAGAGTTACTACAAGTAAAGTTTCAAAATTAGTACATGTAAAACTACACAATTACTACAAGTTAAACTATAGAATTACTACAAGTAAAACTACAGAATTACTACAAGTGAAACTACAGAATTACTACAAGTAAAGCTTCAAAATTAGTACATGTAAAACTACACAATTACTGTAAGTTAAACTATAGAATTACTACAAGTAAAATACAGAATTACTACAAGTAAAATACAGAATTACTACAAGTAAAATACAGAATTACTACAAGTAAAATACAGAATTACTACAAGTAAAATATAGAATTACAACAAGTAAAACTACAGCGTTAGTACAAGTAAAACTATAGAGTTACTACAAGTTAAACTACAGAATTACTACAAGTAAAACTACAGAATTACTACAAGTAAAACTACAGAATTACTACAAGTAAAACTACAGAGTTGCTACAAGTAAAGCTACAGAGTTACTACAAGTAAAACTATAGAGTTACTACAAGTAAAATACAGAATTACTACAAGTAAAACTACAGAATTGGTACAAGTAAAATACAGAATTACAACAAGTAAAACTACAGCGTTAGTACAAGTAAAACTATAGAGTTACTACAAGTTAAACTACAGAATTACTACAAGTAAAACTACAGAATTACTACAAGTAAAACTACAGAATTACTACAAGTAAAATACAGAATTACTACAAGTAAAATACAGAATTACAACAAGTAAAACTACAGCGTTAGTACAAGTAAAACTATAGAGTTACTACAAGTTAAACTACAGAATTACTACAAGTAAAACTACAGAATTACTACAAGTAAAACTACAGAATTACTACAAGTAAAACTACAGAGTTGCTACAAGTAAAACTACAGAGTTACTACAAGTAAAACTATAGAGTTACTACAAGTAAAATACAGAATTACTACAAGTAAAACTACAGAATTGGTACAAGTAAAATACAGAATTACAACAAGTAAAACTACAGCGTTAGTACAAGTAAAACTATAGAGTTACTACAAGTTAAACTACAGAATTACTACAAGT
>JAQGDQ010001914.1:0-12500 GCA_030141605.1 Tubiluchus corallicola
ACCCTTTTGGGGCCCCTAAGCTAATGAAATTATGGACCCTCCCAGACAGGCTCACCCTCATCTTGAATGTATTTAGTCGTGATATATTTAGCTACATTTACATGGCTTGAATGTATTTAGTCGTGATATATTTAGCTACATTTACATGGCTTGAATGTATTTAGTCGTGATATATTTAGCTACATTTACATGGCTTGAATGTATTTAGTCGTGATATATTTAGCTACATTTACATGGCTTGAATGTATTTAGTCGTGATATATTTAGCTACATTTACATGGCTTGAATGTATTTAGTCGTGATATATTTAGCTACATTTACATGGCTCGAAGTAATCTTATTGCGAATTCTTTAAATAAACTAGAAAAGCTATCTTTTGTCTGACAGTTAAAGCATTCTTTAAGAAATACCACTATTTTATTATTTATTGCAAACCAAATTAACAAATTACATTTTTTACCAAATGTTATCAAAGCTTAAGGGTCTTAGGCTGCAGCCTATAGGATAACCCGGACCTTCTTTCGGTGACTAATCCATTGCTCGCTGATACAAATGCAGTTCATGTATTCACGGCGTTAGTTTCTGACGTCATATGATGTAGAGCCAACATAATCAATAATATTATTGATTATTATAATTTAATATTGGCTGATTAAAACAAGGTTAGCATAGTTTTATTTAGTTTAAAAACCGATCAATTTGCCATACCCTTTTATTAGCTAGAACCAAACTTGGTTGCTGACAAAATACAAAAACGATATTAAAGGAAGACCGGACGATTGTTTAGACTCAATCTCATTTTATTTTACTACCCAAAATATACATTTTCTTGCCTATTCGCGGTTTTTGTTGCATTGATATTAAAAATATCATTTGTTACACTTTGCCCACTTGACACGTTTAGTTTGTAATGCAAATACACAAAATTGCAATGCCTTTCCTGCTAAATATTGACTTTTTCAAGTACATTAACCTGGACGTTACTGAATTCCAGTGTTTTGGGTTGAGCAATTTATGTCTCCAAACGCCTACAATGGTCCAACAACCTATTATGAAAAATTTGAAATTGACTCTTTAGGAATTATTGCCCTAATTTTTAATTGCATCACAACGATTTTGAACTTGAATTTTGGGCAGTTTGGGTAAGGAGAACAAAGCTGACTCTGTCTGTGGTGAAATGCTTAAGAATTGGAGCATCGAATAAACCTGATTTTATCAAGTTTAAAAGAACCTCAGCATTAACCTCTCGAGCTATGAGTCGTTGTACAAACAAGGACCATTTGTTCCTCGTCTTCTGCGATGACGATAATAAAGTCACAGGAAAAAACTTACCATTAATTTTAACTAGGGCACAGTTTAAACAATAGTATTACACAGTTTAAACAATAGTATTACACAGTTTAAACAATAGTATTACACAGTTTAAACAATAGTATTACACAGTTTAAACAATAGTATTACACAGTTTAAACAATAGTATTACACAGTTTAAACAATAGTATTACACAGTTTAAACAATAGTATTACATAATGCTGTAATACTATTGTTTAAACTGTGCGTAGGGGTAGGGTTGGGGTTAGGATTAGGGTTAGGGTTAGGGTTAGGGTAACGTTAGGGTTGGGATTGAGGTTAGGGTTAGGGTTAGGATTAGGATTGGGGTTAGGATTAGGGTTAGGATTAGGGTTACGTTAGAGTTACAATTGGGGTTAGGGTTAGGAATAGGGTTAGGGTTAGGTTAGGATTAGGGTTAGGGTTAGGATTATGCTTAGGGTTAGGGTTAAGGTTACAATTAGGGTTAGGGTTAGGATTAGGGTTAGGGTTACGTTAGGGTTGGGATTAGGGTTAGGGTTAGGTTAGGATTAGGGTTGGGTTAGGGTTAGGATGTGGGTTACGTTAGGATTACGTTAGTGTTAGGATTAGGGTTAGCGTTAAGATTAGTATTAAGGTTATCTCTTTATTCTGTGCCTTTTTCCTATGACTTCTTTACCTGTGGATTTTTTATCTGGATTTTTTTCCAGCTGTTAAGCAAAAAGCCAGCGTCCCAGTAGCCACTCTTTCACTTCATATTGTATAATAAGTGTTCATACACGACAAAATTTGTTTTAAAAATCATCCGAAAACAGCTATAGATAATAAAAGTGCTAATAATCATGCGTTATTGAGAAATAGTCTAAATCTTCTCTTGTATCCAGAGCCAGATTATGACCTTTCAGGGCCCTAGGCTAATGAAATTATGGAGCCCTGCTGGTTCACCCACCTAAGTTCCAACTAGCCCGCGTCCATCTTGGATATTTTTTACTCGTGACACAGTTTAGCGACGTTTTCTTAGCTTGAAGTAAACTTATTTCAAATTCCCTAAATGAACCAGAATAGCTGTCTCTTGTTTGTCAATAAAATTTCTTGAAGAAATATCATTATTTTACTATTCATTGCAAACCGAATCAGCACATATTTCAAACACAACCATGATGAAAAAACGGATTTTTTTACTAAATGTCAGTAAAGCTTGAGCGACCCCCAGGTTGAGGGTCCTAGAGTTGCGGCCTATACTAGCCTGTATGAACTATGAACTATGAACTATGAATTTTATTTCACACATCAAAATACAATATCAAACACATTAAAAAATTTTAAATAAAATAATTTGAGTAGTACGAGGTGAGTGTACGACCATACGGTGATTAACACACTCACCTTACTTAAATGAAAAAATGATTATAGTTATACATGCTTCTGTAGATAACTAAATGTAAATAAGGATGAAGTAAATGATGTAATAATTTGAGTAGTGCGAGGTGAGTGTACGACCATACGGTCATTAACACACTCACCTTACTTAAATGAAAAAATGATTATAGTTATGCATGCTTCTGTAGATAACTTAATGTAAATAAGGATGAAGTAAATGATGTAATAATTTGAGTAGTGCGAGGTGAGTGTACGACCATACGGTCATTAACACACTCACCTTACTTAAATGAAAAAATGATTATAGTTATGCATGCTTCTGTAGATAACTTAATGTAAATAAGGATGAAGTAAATGATGTAATAATTTGAGTAGTGCAAGGTGAGTGTACGACCATACGGTCATTAACACACTCACCTTACTTAAATGAAAAAATGATTATAGTTATGCATGCTTCTGTAGATAACTTAATGTAAATAAGGATGAAGTAAATGATGTAATAATTTGAGTAGTGCGAGGTGAGTGTACGACCATACGGTCATTAACACACTCACCTTACTTAAATGAAAAAATGATTATAGTTATGCATGCTTCTGTAGATAACTTAATGTAAATAAGGATGAAGTAAATGATGTAATAATAGCAATGGTATAAGAGCAATAAACCTGAAAGTTTGAGAAAGGAAAACATAATATGTAATTACGACTTTGAGTGAGCTTTAAAGAGTGAAATTTTTTTTAAATAGTTACGAATATGAATTATGTGATTATCTGTCAGTGGGTAGGATGCTTCTATCCTACCCATTAAACTATCTCATTACGTTTCAAGGTGTTAGTATACCAGGAATGGGAAATCATAAAATAAATCACAAAATATGCCTTAGGCTCAAGCAAGACCACCTGTAAGAGTTTGAACCTAATTATAGAGAAATTACTCACGCAAAGAGCGTAGGCTTAATGTCACTTAGCGCCTCATTATTGCAAAACGTAACAATACCTCTACTGACTCAGTGTTGCAAGAATTCTGGAGCTCTGCACGTGGCGTATCGCATCAACCAATCCTGCTTACTCACCACGGTGTTTATTACACAACTTACAAATCCAAATTTCGCCTGGAGAACAAATACCAAACGTTCTAGAACGAATACTTCCACATCTAAAAAAGCGAATCCAACACTGCACTCATACCGCGTAAAGTAAGCGATGATTGATTCCTACGAGAAGTTCGACAGAGTCTGCACCCCCGGAGGAAGAATGTAGGAGTGCCACAAGCTGCAGAATAACTCCGTAGGTAACACAAAAGTCAAAGCATTCATAAAACTGCCCGCGCCGATACAACTTTCACAAAAAACTGGCCAGTTCTCACTTTTTCAAAATCGTTCTTTTTGCACTGTACGTTTACAAAGCATCGCGTTTTTTCCCGCGCTGTATCCCATGTGCAAACAAGACAGATTACGCGAACACTTATGGTAAGAATGTTGTTGTGGCTGTGAGAGTTGATTTTAACCTGTTTCGAATCTTATTCGGCCCGGCCCAGTCGTTCTGCGCTTGTAAATCCTCTAAACTACCTCCCTTCATGCTCAGAGTTTATAGGACTGCCGGATTAAATCCGACCTCGCTTATGACAAGGCTTTTGTAGGTTCATAGAAAATTTTCTGAATTTTTTGTAGAGCGATAAATCGCCCGACGCTTGTAATCCCCAACGTGATAGTAAATTGCTTGTTGCCCGGCTAAGCAGCTGTTTAAGATCGGGCAGAATCAGCTGCCGCCATTTGTGCGAATTTGAAAAAAAATGTCGGTATTCCAGGCAAACGGGATCTATTTAAAGATCAACATTTCAAAAGACCTCCTACTTCTAAGCAAAACACGCATAAAATTGTGGTAATCGACAAACATGCAGATTCATCAAAACTTTGACAGGAGAATGTTTTAGTTTGAACAGGGACTGTTGGATTTAGCAAAGTCTGGCGCTTCGTGCGTATAGGATACAAGTAAACACTCCTTAGTGTTTCTGACTAGACAACCCTAGGATTTCTGACTAGACAACCTTAGTATTCCTGTCTAGAGTTTAGAAAACCTTTAGACAACTTTAATATTCCTGACTAGACAACCTTAGTGTTTCTGACTAGACAACCCTAGGATTTCTGACTAGACAACCTTAGTATTCCTGACTAGACAACCTTAGTATTCCTGACTAGAGTTTAGAAAACATTTAGACAACCTTAGTATTCCTGACTAGACAACCTTAGTATTCCTGACTAGAGTTTAGAAAACATTTAGACAACCTTAGTATTCCTGACTAGAAAACCTTAGGATTCCTGACTAGAGTTCAGAAAACCTTTAGACAATCTTAGTATTCCTGACTAGACAACCTTAGTATTCCTGACTAGAGTTCAGAAAACCTTTAGACAATCTTAGTATTCCTGACTAGAAAACCTTAGGATTCCTGACTAGAGTTTAGAAAACCTTTAGACAATCTTAGTATTCCTAACTAGAGTTCGAAAACCTTTAGACAACCTTAGTATTCCTGACTAGACAACCTGAGTTTTCCTGACTAGAGTTCGAAAACCTTTAGACAACCTTAGTATTCCTGACTAAACAACCTTAGTATTCTTGACTGGAGTTTAGAAAACCTTTAGACAACCTTAGTATTCCTGACTAGACAACCTTAGTATTCCTGACTAGAGTTCAGAAAACCTTTAGACAACCTTAGTATTCCTGACTAGACAACCTTAGTATTGCTGACTAGACAACCTTAGTATTCCTGACTAGACAACCTTAGTATTCCTGACTAGACAACCTTAGTATTCCTATACTACTACTATAGGATCTACTATACTTTGAGATTTTTGTGACCAAACCCATGTGTCTTTGCTCTACATCGTGAGCATGTGAACATGTGCATCTAGACGCAAAAAGCTGTTATTTGATTTTAACAAAAATGTAAACTTGTCAATATTGTAAGCAAGCCTTTGTTTTGTTAGCCGCCAGCAGGCGTTACTTGAGCTGCTTGGGTTTCTACGCTGTGGAATCTGTTATAAAGTCAACAACCAAATCGTGAAGCGAGAAGGGCTGTTTTACAGAGAGTTTCCATGAAAATGGTTAAAATGAGCAAAATTGACAGAGCATAGCCATTATGAATACCCTAATAAGAAGGTGTTCGCGTGTTTTTAATACGTTGTTAATAACTTAATAATTTTACTCTGTCACTTATATGGAATAAAGTCGTAAATGTTAATGTTGAACTGCATCTAAAAAATTCATTTTGTGGAGAGTATACGGAATAATTGAGTTTATCTGTGAAGTAAAGCAACGTTAAGTCTGATAAATAAATGGATGGGTGACCAGTGGAAATGTTATTTCTGTCGTTTTTCTCGGATATTCTTGTCGTTGAACCGGTATGTGTATATGCGTTCAAACGTGGCCGAGATGCCCTTGCAGTAAAATAGAAAATGCAAATGGAAAAATATATACAAGCATACACGATTGCATTATTGAGTGTAACAACAAAACAGTTTTTGCACATCAGTGCATTCCTGTGTCTATTATTATAAAAGTGAATTACAACCGTTTGTTTCCAATGTATCCTGTGGGATACACAACATTCTTTGTCATGTGCAACTTTTTTAAAAACACAACAAAAGCAAAAAATGTGCTTCATTTTGCAACTGCTGATAATTTTTTAAAGTATTTAAGACATTTAGTATGCATGCTATGCTGATCTGTACAAAGTCGTCTCTAAAGTACTGTACCTTGCACAGTTTTTTATGTTATGTAGATTTTCTAGTTTACCATTTTATCACCATTTTTAGTCTATTGTTATTGGCTTAAATTAAAATAACTATTAACAGATCAAATAACTGTCAGTTTTAAAATTTTATTTATTTTAAAGGCAGAAAATATTCTCGTATCCCACGGGATACAACGGGTATGAAAGGGCTAATATAAAGTCACTTTCGAGCCAAACTGCCTATAAAGCATACACTTAAAATATACTACCTCTGAACAGAAACGTTCAGGCGTGATGGTTCCCGTCATTGACTTCAAAATCATGACGCAACTGGGAGACTTCGTAGTTTTTCGTAAGCGCGTCGTGACATTCCGTACGCGCGCGCAGCTTAAAGTAATTCAAACTTCTGCAGCGTAACTTACGTTCGCGCAAAGATATTACAAAATTGCTATCATTTTTTTGTGTAAATGCTCATTATACTTTTGGTGAAGATTGACAGTGCGCTACTTTCTTCACAACGAATGACGTCATTGGTGGAAGAATGGGCGTTACAAATTGGGCAGCGCCCAAGTAAAAAGTGGTCGCAACTTTAAAGTGATTTTACTAGTTACACGAGGCGCTTACTATACTTTTGGCGAAGACTGACAGTGCGCCACTTTCATCACAACGAATGACGTCATTGGTGGAAGAATGGGCGTTAAAAATTGGAGCGCCCAAGCGTGAAGTGATCGCAACTTTAAAGTGATTTTACTAGTTACACGAAGCGCTTATTGCTGTTTTATTACTAAATCCTTTTAACATGTTTCGTGAACATTGAAATAAGCCTAACCTCCCAAATGTGTTGACTTTTCCTTTAAACACGTGCTGGCTGTATTTTAAGAATTCGTTTTTTCCCCATCACCAATCACTTACGAAGCTGATTTGACGAATATCTTTTACTGTTTTGTCAGACGCTTGTCGTTATTGGCAGTGACGGTGGTTGGTCACGTGTCAATGTTTGTTATTACTGGTAAATGAAACGTGTCTGATCCTCTCACTTGCAGACTTCACGTAAAGAACCACAAATTCCAGGAATCCGGCTAGAGATATGCGGATGTAGATTCAAAGCTGTCTGTGATATCCGTCTCACTCGAAGTTGTGATCAAGTGACTGAAACATGGCGATCTGTTTGTTCAATGTCGTGCTGATGCTGGGAATTTTTCATTTTGGTAAGTGTTAAATTTGTTAGATTAGATTTAAATTTTAAATTTTATTTTAGTTCAGCTCACATAGTGCCATGTTAGATCTATTTACAACACACGTAAAAGTTATTGATAAATAGTGCCATATTAGATCTATTTACAACACGCATAAAAGTTATTGATAAATAGTGCCATATTAGATCTATTTACAACACGCATAAAAGTTATTGATAAATAGTGCCATATTAGATCTATTTACAACACGCATAAAAGTTATTGATAAATAGTTCCATATTAGATCTACTTACAACACGCGTAAAAGTTATTGATAAATAGTTCCATATTAGATCTATTTACAACACGCATCAAAGTTATTGATAAATAGTTCCATATTAGATCTATTTACAACACGCATAAAAGTTATTGATAAATAGTGCCATATTAGATCTATTTACAACACGCATAAAAGTTATTGATAAATAGTTCCATATTAGATCTATTTACAACACGCATAAAAGTTATTGATAAATAGTTCCATATTAGATCTATTTACAACACACATAAAAGTTATTGATAAATAGTTCCATATTAGATCTATTTACAACACGCATAAAAGTTATTGATAAATAGTTCCATATTAGATCTATTTACAACACACATAAAAGTTATTGATTAATAGTTCCATATCTGGTCTATTTACAACACACATAAAAGTTATTGATAAATAGTTCCATATTAGATCTATTTACAACACACATAAAAGTTATTGATAAATAGTTCCATATTAGATCCATTTACAACACACGTAAAAGTTATTGATAAATAGTTCCATATTAGATCCATTTACAACACACGTAAAAGTTATTGATAAATAGTTCCATATTAGATCTATTTACAACACACATCAAAGTTATTGATAAATAGTTCCATATTAGATGTATTTACAACACACATAAAGGTTATCGATAAATAGTCCATATTAGATCTACTTACAACACACGTAAAAGTTATTGATAAATAGTTCCATATTAGATCTATTTACAACACGCATAAAAGTTATTGATAAATAGTTCCATATTAGATCTATTTACAACACACGTAAAAGTTATTGATAAATAGTTCCATATTAGATCTATTTACAACAACACATAAAAGTTATTAAAAAACAGACCAAAATTACTAACTAAAAGAATAATAAAAACATATTAAAAATACCCTGCGTTTGAGGACTCCCACAAGCTTGTGGGCCCCTAGGCTGCGACCTGTACTAGCCTACAGTATTATCTTTCCCAGCATATAGGCTTTGTCTACAAAACCTAATTGACGTCTAAAGTTTGCGTTTTGCTAAAATGATGCAAATATAACGTTCTAGTCATTAACGAACCAGTAAACACTGTAACTTTTTATTAGCTCAATAAACGTGAACACTAAACACGCCTCGTGACTCAATCAATGCACATTAAATAACTGAAGACTGAGAAATTGAGTTTTAAAACAAAACCGGACGCCATCTTAAACTGCAGGTCAAACAATCTACTCATTAAAGTATTGAAAGGAAACACACCATTTTTTCAAAAATGACTTACGTGAAAGAATTATTACCTCACAAGCACAATGTCACGTTCGCGCCACTAGTTCTTCGCTGTTACATGCATTTCGCCATTCGCTAGTCAGAGGGGTACTAGCGCCTGCACCAAAAAACTGGTGCTTTACTTCTCAGTTCGGGTGTGTTAGTTTGTGATATACTCCACACGTTCGGCAGCTTATATATGAGCACAGTGGTAAATTTGAAATTTGAATTTTTATTTTAAAAGTTGCCTAGTTTTAGTACAACACACTGAATGTCTTACAGTAGTACTGTACTTCAATTTTAGCTTTCACAAACACGTGCAACACGCTCGTGGAATATTTTTGCTGTTGAAAATTATGTTAGTTTGTGATGTCATCACTAGTTGGGCTCGTCTTGATGTCATCACAAGTTTTTAATCTATTATTTAATTATCAGAAACGCTTTAGTAGTATTAATTGTGTTAAAATGTATACTTTTTATCAGACTTGAAAATGAGGTACTATATGAAAAATCACCCTGTCTCCTTTACCCTGATATGTATGGCTTCATTCTACAGAAACGGCGATGTTCAAGGCAATAACTAGAGTTTGATATTGTTCATGTAGACATGTTTCAGAAAACGAAATGGTTTTGATAGAACCATCTTAAAAGAAGGGGTTTATTTTACTGTTATCACTTGAAAGTAGAAACATTTGAAGAAAAAAATTGCAAAAAAACTGTCTGTAAAACATAGTTATTTTACTACCCCTGTCCAGAAAGTTCAAGCGCGTTGGTAGCAACTATTCAATTGAATGACGTAACTGGTGGACATCGTGACTTTTCGTAAGTGCATCGTGACTTTCCGTAAGTGCGTGCCACTTAAACTAATTCATACTTTACTTTACTAATTCATTCAAACTAATTCATACCTTACTAAGTGTTCATACAAAAATATTACAGAATTAGGTTATTATCATTTAGTGCCAATTGGCGTGCACTGCTTTTCTTCTCTCGATGACTTACTTACGTCATTGGTGGAAGAATGGGCGTTCTGAATAAGCGCTAAACTTGAAATGGTCGCGACTTTAAAGTGATTTTACTGATTACACGAAGCGCTTATCACACTTTTATTGCTAATTTTTTGTGAACAAAGAAATGAGCCTAAATTGAAATAAATAACTTACAACTTAAACCGTTTGGCCTTTCCTTTAAGATGGACGCATTTCTTAAACCTAACTTACCGAAAGGTTCTGCCTTTCCTTTAAAATGGACGTATTTCTTAAACCTAACTTACTGAAAGGTTCGGCCTTTCCTTTAAGCTGGACGTAATTCTTAAACCTAACTTACTGAAAGGTTCTGCCTTTCCTTTAAAATGGACGTATTTCTTAAACCTAACTTACCGAAAGGTTCTGCCTTTCCTTTAAGATGGACGCATTTCTTAAACCTAACTTACTGAAAGGTTCGGCCTTTCCTTTAAGATGGACGCATTTCTTAAACCTAACTTACTGAAAGGTTCGGCCTTTCCTTTAAGATGGACGTAATTCTTAAACCTAACTTACTGAAAGGTTCTGCCTTTCCTTTAAAATGGATGTATTTCTTAAACCTAACTTACCGAAAGGTTCTGCCTTTCCTTTAAGATGGATGTATTTCTTAAACCTAACTTACCGAAAGGTTCTGCCTTTCCTTTAAAATGGACGTATTTCTTAAACCTAACTTACTGAAAGGTTCGGCCTTTTCTTTAAGATGGACGTATTTCTTAAACCTAACTTACCGAAAGGTTCAGCCTTTCCTTTAAGCTGGACGTAATTCTTAAACCTAACTTACTGAAAGGTTCTGCCTTTCCTTTAAAATGGACGTATTTCTTAAACCTAACTTACCGAAAGGTTCTGCCTTTCCTTTAAGATGGACGCATTTCTTAAACCTAACTTACTGAAAGGTTCGGCCTTTCCTTTAAGATGGACGCATTTCTTAAACCTAACTTACTGAAAGGTTCGGCCTTTCCTTTAAGATGGACGTAATTCTTAAACCTAACTTACTGAAAGGTTCTGCCTTTCCTTTAAAATGGATGTATTTCTTAAACCTAACTTACTGAAAGGTTCTGCCTTTCCTTTAAGATGGATGTATTTCTTAAACCTAACTTACCGAAAGGTTCTGCCTTTCCTTTAAGATGGATGTATTTCTTAAACCTAACTTACCGAAAGGTTCTGCCTTTCCTTTAAAATGGACGTATTTCTTAAACCTAACTTACCGAAAGGTTCTGCCTTTCCTTTAAAATGGACGTATTTCTTAAACCTAACTTACTGAAAGGTTCGGCCTTTTCTTTAAGATGGACGTATTTCTTAAACCTAACTTACCGAAAGGTTCAGCCTTTCCTTTAAGATGGACGTATTTCTTAAACCTAACTTTCCGAAAGGTTCGGCCTTTCCTTTAAGATGGACGTATTTCTTAAACCTAACTTACTGAAAGGTTCGGCCTTTTCTTTAAGATAGACGTATTTTCTTAAGTGCTAACCAGTGAACTAGAAATGTTGGTGTTGATGATGATGATGATAATGATGGTGATGATGATGATGACAATGATGGCGATGATGATGACAATGGGGACGATCATGATGACAACGATGACGATGACGATGATGACGTTGACGATGACGATGACGATGACGATGACGATGATGACGATGATGACGGTGATGATGACGATGACGATGACGATGACGATGATGATGACGATGATGATGACGATGGTGATGATGACGACGGTGATGTTGATGATGATGATGATGATGATGATGATGATGATGATGATGATGATGATGATGATGATGATGATGATGATGATGATGATGAATATGACGATGATGATGACGACGACGATTGATATAAACGAAATATAAGAAAACAATAAGTAATACGAATAAGAAAAGAAACGTTTTGAACATGTTGAAAGCAGCTTTTGGGTTCTTATTTTTACCGTGCTGACAAAGCATGCTCAAAGTACTTTACGTTAAAACATCAGTGGTTTTGTAAAACGATTCCCGGAAAATGTCGTTCAAAGAAAAGCTACTAATTAGTGAACAGAGAAAACGATTTCAAAGATTTGGCACAATTGATGAAAAGAGTTACTTCCTGTAATTAAAAGAGAAGAAAAATGGAAAAGGTTTCCGCGCTTGTGATTACGGGTATATTCTTCCGTTTCACAAACTTTTTACTGTTAAAACTTTATCCTGTTTCAACGTAGCGAACAGAATAAAGAGGTGATAGAAAAAGAGGCTTTGACAGAGGGACGATTCGGTTAGCTGACCTGTAATGATGTCACAGGAGAAAAATGTCGCAATTCTGGCTAAGAAAAA
>JAQGDQ010001914.1:17500-21194 GCA_030141605.1 Tubiluchus corallicola
AATGTAATGACAGTCGTTTTACTTTGCTAAATTTCATTCTTATTAAACATCAATCAAATTATTTTTCTAATTAATACAATTAAGCTAATAACGACACTGTTAAAAATAACTGAGCGGCTGAGTAAAGCATGATCAGGGCTGAACTGTGACGTTTTGGGGCCCCAAAGCTAATGAAATTAAAGCGCCCCCAGACGGAGCCACCCCCTAATCCAGCCCTTCTCCCAAAGCTTGAGGGACCCTAGGCTGCAGCCTATACTAGCCTATAGGGTAATCCAGCCCTCCTCCCAAAGCTTGAGGGACCTAGGCTGCAGCCTATACTGACCTATAGGCTAATCCAGCTCTGCCTGCAAAGCTTGAGGGACTCTAGGCTGCAGCCTATACTAACCTATAGGCTAATCCAGCTCTGCCTGCAAAGCTTGAGGGACTCTAGGCTGCAGCCTATACTGACCTATAGGATAATCCAGCTCTGCCTGCAAAGCTTGAGGGACTCTAGGCTGCAGCCTATACTAACCTATAGGCTAATCCAGCTCTGCTTGCAAGGCTCAAGGGACTCTAGGCTGCAGCCTATACTGACCTATAGGCTAATCCAGCTCTGCCTGCAAAGCTTGAGGGACCTAGGCTGCAGCCTATACTGACCTATAGGCTAATCCAGCTCTGCCTGCAAAGCTTGAGGGACCCTAGGCTGCAGCCTATACTAGCCTATAGGGTAATCCAGCCCTCCTCCCAAAGCTTGAGGGACCCTAGGCTGCAGCCTATACTAACCTATAGGATAATCCAGCTCTGCTTGCAAAGCTTGAGGGGCCCTAGGCTGCAGCCTATACTAACCTATAGGATAATCCAGCTCTGCTTGCAAAGCTTGAGGGACCCTAGGCTGCAGCCTATACTAACCTATAGGGTAATCCAGCTCTGCTTGCAAAGCTTGAGGGACCCTAGGCTGCAGCCTATACTAACCTATAGGCTAATCCAGCTCTCCTGCAAAGCTTGAGGGACCCTAGGCTGCAGCCTATACTAACCTATAGGCTAATCCAGCTCTGCCTGCAAAGCTTGAGGGACCTAGGCTGCAGCCTATACTAACCTATAGGCTAATCCAGCTCTGCTTGCAAAGCTTGAGGGACCTAGGCTGCAGCCTATACTAACCTATAGGATAATCCAGCTCTGCTTGCAAAGCTTGAGGGACTCTAGGCTGCAGCCTATACTAACCTATAGGGTAATCCAGCTCTGCTTGCAAAGCTTGAGGGACCTAGGCTGCAGCCTATACTGACCTATAGGCTAATCCAGCTCTGCCTGCAAAGCTTGAGGGACCCTAGGCTGCAGCCTATACTAACCTATAGGCTAATCCAGCTCTCCTGCAAAGCTTGAGGGACCCTAGGCTGCAGCCTATACTAACCTATAGGATAATCCAGCTCTCCTGCAAAGCTTGAGGGACCCTAGGCTGCAGCCTATACTGACCTATAGGCTAATCCAGCTCTCCTGCAAAGCTTGAGGGACCCTAGGCTGCAGCCTATACTAACCTATAGGCTAATCCAGCTCTGCCTGCAAAGCTTGAGGGACCTAGGCTGCAGCCTATACTAACCTATAGGCTAATCCAGCTCTGCCTGCAAAGCTTGAAGGGACCTAGGCTGCAGCCTATACTGACCTATAGGCTAATCCAGCTCTGCCTGCAAAGCTTGAGGGACCTAGGCTGCAGCCTATACTAACCTATAGGGTAATCCAGCTCTGCTTGCAAAGCTTGAGGGACCTAGGCTGCAGCCTATACTGACCTATAGGCTAATCCAGCTCTGCTTGCAAAGCTTGAGGGACCTAGGCTGCAGCCTATACTGACCTATAGGCTAATCCAGCTCTGCCTGCAAAGCTTGAAGGGCCCTAGGCTGCAGCCTATACTAACCTATAGGATAATCCAGCTCTGCCTGCAAAGCTTGAGGGGCTCTAGGCTGCAGCCTATACTGACCTATAGGATAATCCAGCTCTGCCTGCAAAGCTTGAGGGACTCTAGGCTGCAGCCTATACTGACCTATAGGCTAATCCAGCTCTGCCTGCAAAGCTTGAGGGACTCTAGGCTGCAGCCTATACTAACCTATAGGCTAATCCAGCTCTGCCTGCAAAGCTTGAGGGACCTAGGCTGCAGCCTATACTGACCTATAGGCTAATCCAGCTCTGCCTGCAAAGCTTGAGGGACCCTAGGGCAGCCTATACTGACCTATAGGCTAATCCAGCTCTGCCTGAAAGCTGAAGGGCCCTAGGCTGCAGCCTAACCTATAGGGTAATCCAGCTCTCTTGCAAAGCTTGAGGGACCTAGGCTGCAGCCTATACAGACCTATAGGCAATCCAGCTCTGCTTGCAAAGCTTGAGGGACCTAGGCTGCAGCCTATACTGACCTATAGGCTAATCCAGCCTCTCCAAAGCTTGAGGGACTAGGCTCAGCCTATACTAACCTATAGGTAATCCAGCTTTCCCAAAGCTTGAGGGACTCTAGGCTGCAGCCTATACTGACCTATAGGATAATCCAGCTCTGCCTGCAAAGCTTGAGGGACTCTAGGCTGCAGCCTATACTGACCTATAGGATAATCCAGCTCTGCTTGCAAAGCTTGAGGGACTCTAGGCTGCAGCCTATACTGACCTATAGGCTAATCCAGCTCTGCCTGCAAAGCTTGAGGGACTCTAGGCTGCAGCCTATACTAACCTATAGGCTAATCCAGCTCTGCCTGCAAAGCTTGAGGGACCTAGGCTGCAGCCTATACTGACCTATAGGCTAATCCAGCTCTGCCTGCAAAGCTTGAAGGGCCCTAGGCTGCAGCCTATACTAACCTATAGGGTAATCCAGCTCTGCTCCCAAAGCTTGAGGGACCCTAGGCTGCAGCCTATACTAACCTATAGGGTAATCCAGCTCTGCTTGCAAAGCTTGAGGGACCTAGGCTGCAGCCTATACTAACCTATAGGGTAATCCAGCCTCTTCCAAAGCTTGAGGGACCTAGGCTGCAGCCTATACTAACCTATAGGCTAATCCAGCTCTGCCCAAAGCTTGAGGGACCCTAGGCTGCAGCCTATACTAACCTATAGGGTAATCCAGCTCTGCCTGCAAAGCTTGAGGGACCCTAGGCTGCAGCCTATACTGACCTATAGGCTAATCCAGACCTGTTTGCAAAGCTTGAAGGACTCTAGGCTGCAGCCTATACTAACCTATAGGATAATCCAGCTCTGCTTGCAAAGCTTGAGGGACTCTAGGCTGCAGCCTATACTAACCTATAGGCTAATCCAGCTCTGCCTGCAAAGCTTGAGGGACCTAGGCTGCAGCCTATACTGACCTATAGGCTAATCCAGACCTGTTTGCAAAGCTTGAAGGACTCTAGGCTGCAGCCTATACTAACCTATAGGGTAATCCAGCTCTCTCAAAGCTTGAGGGACCTAGGCTGCACCAACACCAAAACAGCCCTGCAAAGCTTGAGGGACCCTAGGCTGCAGCCTATACTGACCTATAGGATAATCCAGCCTCTTCCCAAAGCTTGAGGGACTCTAGGCTGCAGCCTATACTAACCTATAGGATAATCCAGCTCTGCCTGCAAAGCTTGAGGGACTCTAGGCTGCAGCCTATACTAACCTATAGGATAATCCAGCTCTGTTTGCAAAGCTTGAGGGACCCTAGGCTGCAGCCTATACTAACCTATAGGATAATCCAGCTCTGTTTGCAAAGCTTGAG
>JAQGDQ010002473.1:0-24454 GCA_030141605.1 Tubiluchus corallicola
CTTCTGCATTTGCTGATTTCATTTCATTTTCTATTTTTTGTTCTGTCAACAAATCGTTATGTTTTAAATTTATTACGACAACATGTTTGTCATCTGTGATTCTCACGTCGTATATTCTGGGTTTTTTGTGAGGTTTCAAGTTACTTGCTACCATAAACACACCAACCATTCCTAGCGCTGCAAGTAGAACTGTTAACTCAAATGTCACAGGAATAAATGGAGGCCATGAAGCGTAATCTTTTCCACCAATGATTAGTTGCCAGTCTATACCCATCATCCAATACTGCATTGATAAAGCTAATATTGCTCCTATTGCTCCAAACAAAAACGCAGCTATTGGCAGGCGAGAACGTTTATATCCCAAAGCTTTTTCTAGTCCATGTACGGGAAAAGGGGAATAAACTTCTTCTATTTTTATGCCAGCGTCTTTTATTTGCCTTACTCCTTGTATCAACTCTTCCTCGTCGCTGTATACCCCTAGTAGATATTTTTGCTCTTTGCTCATGATTTAATATTTTTTGCTATTTACTTCCTAAATTCATATGTTAATACTTTGTAATATAAGCTATTCTTTGGTTGATGATGATTTCATAATACTTTTTACTTCTGCCATGTTTACAATTGGAAAGAATTTTGAAAACAAGAAAAATAAAGTAAAGAACAGACCTATTGTAATGAAAATACACTCCTATATCATAGATAGAAGGTGAGAACATTGCCCAACTTGATGGCAAAAATCTCTATGTAATGACGTTACGATGATAACAAACCGTTCAAACCACATGCCTATATTTACAACTATTGATAGTATAAATGTTGCTACTAAACTGGTTCTTATCTTTTTAAACCAAAATAGTTGAGGGGAAACCACATTACAAGTCATCATTATCCAATATGCCCACCAATAAGGTCCAACAGCTCTATTAATAAAGGCATATTGTTCTGCGGGAACTCCTGAGTACCATGCCATAAAAAATTCTGACATATAGGCTATACCAACAATAGACCCTGTAATGATAATTATAATGTTCATTAGTTCTATGTGCCCAATAGTAATGTAGCTTTCTAATTTACATACTTTTCTTGCTATTACTAAGAGTGTTAATACCATGGCAAACCCTGAAAACACAGCTCCAGCGACAAAATATGGGGGAAATATAGTGGTATGCCATCCTGGAATAACGGAGGTGGCAAAGTCAAATGATACAATTGTATGAACAGAAAGTACTAAGGGGGTGGCTAAGCCTGCGAGTATTAATGCTACGGATTCGTATCGCAACCAGTCTTTTGCTCCGCCTGTCCAGCCAAAACTTAAAAAACTATATACTTTTTTGGATAATTTCTTTTTGGCTCTATCTCTTATTGTTGCAAAGTCTGGTATTAAGCCAATGTACCAAAATACCAATGAAACTGTAAAATATGTTGAAATGGCGAATACATCCCACAGTAATGGACTATTAAAATTAACCCACAAAGAACCAAATGTATTAGGTAATGGAAGCACCCAATGAGCCAACCATATTCTTCCCATGTGGATACCCGGAAATATTGCAGCGCATATTACTGCAAAAATGGTCATTGCTTCTGCTGATCTGTTGATAGACATTCTCCATTTTGCCTGAAAAGCAATAGAATAGCAGATATTAATGTTCCAGCGTGCCCAATACCAACCCACCATACAAAATTTGTTATATCCCATGCCCATCCTACTGTTTTATTAAGTCCCCAGACTCCAATACCTCTCCATAATGTGGCGACTACGGCTATAAATCCTATGAGCAGAATTGCCACTGCAAGGCTTATGGCAAACAACCACGTTTTAGGTGCTTTTGCTTCTACGTGTTTACAAATATCGTTGGTTACGTCTGAAACTTTTTTGTTATCTGTAATTAACGGCTTTCTTATAGGTGAAACTATTTCCATTATGTAAAAGTATTTTTATAGTAAATTATTTTTTTTGTTCCTCACTTTTGTCAAATACCATATGTTAGGACTTACATTTAATTCTTCTAGCATATGGTATGCTCTTGGTTCTTGTATTTCTGTTGTTGTTTCTTTTTTTGATAACTTCAACAATTTTGAAATTTTGCTTTTTGGGTTTTTCATATCTCCAAAGACAATTGCCTTGGTGGGACATGCTGACGCGCATGCTGGTACTACATCTTCGTCTTTTATTTTTCGTTTTTCCTTTTTTGCATTTAATTTTCCTTCTTGTATTCTTTGAATACAGAAAGAACATTTTTCCATAACCCCTCTTGACCGCACCACTACATCAGGGTTTAGTACCATCTTACCCAGAGAGTTGTTCATTGAAAGGTTGTCTGGAAAATTTTTATTATCGTGATACTTAAACCAATTAAACCTTCTTACTTTATAAGGGCAGTTATTAGCACAATATCTTGTTCCAACACATCTATTATATGTCATTTGGTTAAGTCCTTCTGTGCTATGAGTTGTTGCCACTACGGGGCAAACTGTTTCACATGGTGCGTTATTACAGTGCTGACACATCATTGGTTGGAAACTGACTTCTGGGTTTTTTGCTGCTACTTCCAGTCCTTTTAAATCATTTCCTTCTGCATCACTACTATAATATCTGTCTATTCTGAGCCAATGCATTTCTCGACGGTTTAACACTTCTTCTTTTCCTACCACTGGAACATTATTTTCTGTTTGACATGAAATAACACAGGCATTGCAACCTACACAAGAGTTCATGTCTATTACCATTCCCCAATGGTGATTTGGGTATTTGTGTCCATGCCAAAGTGTAACATTTTTGGGTTTTACTTTTCCTTTTGAAGTGGCAATATATGGATGAGATCTTCCTGCACCTTCATTTTGTTGATACTCTTTTAATGTGGTTTCTTGTATCACATTATCGCGTTGCATGTGAGTGCTATGCGTTTGCATTTGGGGTATTCTATATGCTTTTTCTGTTACGGTTATCTCTATATTTGATGAGTTAATAACAAAATTTGTTTCTCCGTTGGGTAGTAGAGTTAATAAAGAAAATGCATTTACTCCTATGTTGTCAGCTACTTTTCCAGCTTTGACCCTTCCATACCCTACTGCAATGCCAAAAGTGCCTTTTGCCTGTCCAGGTTGCACCATTATAGGTAACTCTAATCTTTTTCCATTAATATTTATTGTGGCCACTTTTGTTGCTCCCTCTTTCATTACCACTCCATGCTCTTGTGCCCAACTTGGATTTACTGTCAAATAATTATCCCAACATGCTTTTGTTATTGGGTCTGGCATTTCTTGTAGCCAAGGATTATTGGCTTGGCTACCGTCTCCTATGCTTACTTTTTCATATAGCACGACTTCATATTTCCCTTTGGGGGCATAAGTACTTTGTGCTGTTGAAGAGGCTTTTGCTAAAAGTTGCTGGTCTATTTTATATGTAATATTGTTCCTTTCTGTTTTGGGGGTTGCATTAAACACGCCGTCATGCCATATCCTTTTGCAAAACTCATCAAAGTCTATGTATGTGCTTTGTTCTTCAAACGATTGTTTCCAAGATTTTTTAACATACTCATAATAATCTACATTCTTTTCTTCTGCCCACATCAGCAAGGTATGTGGGGTTTGACGTGTGTCAAATAGTGGTGTGATAGAGGGTTGAATTAACGAAAAACTATTTTTTTGAGGCTCTGCATCGCCCCATGACTCTAAAAAGTGATGATCTGGAGCAATATAATCAGTCAAACTAGCAGTTTCATCTTTTCTATCAGATGTAGAAATTTTCAATGAAACTTTTTCCATAGATTGTGCTATTACTTCTCCTAATGCATAGTCATATACAGGGTTACAGTTTAAAAATATTACATTTGAAACCGCTCCCGCATTCATTTCACTAACGAATCCTCTCATGCCTCTATCGTCTCCTTGCCTATAATGTAGAGGGTTGTTTAAATCAATGGTGCTTCCATAATTGTTTAGCATATGGTTGATAGCGTTAACAATTATTTGAATATTTGTATCGTTGTTTCCTGATACAACCAAAGACTTACCTTTATTGGCTATTAATTCTCTTGTTGCTTGTGAAAGAAGTTTATGCTTTTTTTCTTTACCTTGAATGGTAGAATGTTGTAGTATTTTAGCTATTTCGTTGTGCAAAGTTACCAGCAATTTATACTCATCTGATGGCTTTACAGGTATTCTATAGTCAGCATTAGCGCCTGTTAAAGAGAGGTTTGCTTCAAACTGATAAAGGCAAGACATTTGTTTTTTTCCGTTGCCTAACTTTCTGTTTTCCACAAAATCTCTACTAAATTTTGCTGGGTTTATCCACGTTCCAATAAAATCGCAGGAGAAGCTAACAATAGTTTTTGCTTTTTCAAAATGATATGATGGAATAACTGCTTGATCAAAAGATTTTTTATTAGCTGCTAATATTCCATAAGAGGAAATAGGATCGTATGTAACAACTTTTGTTGTGGGATATTTCTTTATAAAGTCATTAATTGCATTTTTGAAAGAAGGACTTAAAATGGTTTTTGTGACAAGCCATATTGTTTCGCCTTTGCTTGATAAATCTTTGAGATGCTGTATTACTTCTTTGTCAATCTTTTTCCATGTTGTTTTTTTCTCTTTTATGTATGGAGAAGTTAATCTTTCAGTGTCGTATAGAGACAATACAGAGGCTTCTACTTGTGCATTCGTTGCTCCATTAGATACTTTTGACAATGTGTTGCCTGTTATTTTAATAGGTCTTCCTTCTCTTGTTTTGACTACAACACTGCAATAATTGCCGCCATTAACATAAGATGAGGCATAATAGTTTGCAACGCCAGGTTCTATTTCTACAGGTTTGTTTAAATAAGGAATAGCTTTTCTCACGGGGGCTTCGCAGGCGGCTAAAGATGCTGCTGTGATACTAAATCCCATCAATTTTAAAAAGTCTCTTCGTGTAGGGAAGTCTTTTTCTTTTACAGGTAACTCTTCTGGGAACTCTTTTTGAAATACACTTTCTTCTTTTGGTGTTAGTGGTAACTGCTCAATTCCTTGCCAATATAATTTTTTATTTTTACTCATTGCCTCTTTCTTAAAATTTAGTTTAGTAATGACATTTTGAACACTCTAGCCCTCCAATGTCTTCAACTGTTATTCCTTTAAATTCGGATTGATGTATAAGACCATCAAAATATGCATTGTCTTTTGCTTGAACAAATCCTTCATTAGGTTTCCTTGCCATATCACCTGCCCCATTTCTATGACAATCTACACACCAACCCATTGTCAAATCGGGTATTTGTGCCATAACTTCCATGGTTTCTACTTCTCCGTGACATGTTTGGCACTCTAATTCTCCTACTTTAACATGTTGGGAGTGGTTAAAACGAGACAAATGAGGTAGATTATGTATCCTTATCCATTCTATTGGCTTATTGTTTTCTATTGCAGCAAATATTTTTTCTATCTCAGGTGTCTTTCCTGGGTCTTTTGTTTTTAAAATAGCATTATGACAGTTCATACAAACATTTGCAGAGGGAATACCCGCGTGTTGCCCTTGTGTTGCGCTGGAATGGCAATATAGGCAAGGTATTTCAAAGTTGCCTGCATGTGTTTTGTGAGAGAATGCAATGGGTTGCTTGGGAGAGTATCCTTGTTGAATGCCTATGTCATACAATAGGCTTATACCTCCATATATAATCAATATAACTACTACTGCTGTAATTAATTTTTTGATTTTAGGGTACTTTTGCCCAAAGGTGTAGACTACAATATTTTCTTTGCCATACTTTGTAATTAGATAACGTTCTAATTTATTAGTAAATGTAATTAATAGTGCTAAAAAGACAAGTAGTACAAAGGTAAAAAGCCCTAACACTAATACTAGCCCAAAAGACACGGGCTTTTCTTGCGCAACAGGAGTAGCTACACTGGTAGCTGGGGCGATTGTCTCTTCGGGGGTGGGGTCTATAGTCTCTTTTTGGATGTATGCTAATAGTAAAATTATTTGCTCATCTGTAAGATTAGGAAAAGGAGTCATTATAAGCTTATTATACTCCTCAAAAAGTTGTACGGCATACTCATCTCCACTCCTCAATTACTTCTTGCGAATTTTTAATAAATTTCGTTATCCATGGAATATCTTTTCGCTTATATACTTCTTTTAGCGGAGGACCTAATAGCCTATCTTGTATTTTATGACAGACTTTACAGTTGGCATCAAATAAAGCTTTTCCTTCATTTATAGCTGCCTCATCATTTGGGATGTCTTTTTCTTGAGCTTTAATCTCTGTTGCTAATAACAAGGACATGACTAATCCCCATAAAAAACAATGCTTTGGTAGATTCATATAAATTATTATTTTATCTAAAATCAATAGTACATTAAACAGTGCATAAATATAAAACTTTTTTATTAAAAGCAAATTTATACATAAATTTTAAAGCACTGCAATTTACAATAAAATTTTTTATAAAAAAATCATATAAAAATAAATTATAAGAAAAATTTAACTATAGTGTGAAAGCGCCTAAATAGAAGGAAGTATTTCACAAATTTATATGAAATTAGTTTTATAATTTAAATTATACTTTTAAATTTGTTGCTCAAAATATATTTGTTTAAAATGATCAACACTTAATTGCGTGACTAAATGCAGATAGTAAACTATAAAAAAATCAATAATTTAGTGGGCTGGTTAGTGTTCTTAGTAGTTCTGCTTATTTTAGGCTCTACATTTGAAGAAACCGCTAGCTTTTGGGATTGTGCAGAGTTTATTGCTTGTGCATATAAACTTGAGTCACCACACCCTCCAGGTGCTCCGTTTTTTCTATTAATAAGTAGAGTAGTTTCGCTTTTAGCTTTTGGCGATGTGGAAAAGGTGGCTTATTGGATTAATGCTTCAAGTGTGTTATGGAGTAGTTTTGCTGTGTTGTTTCTTTTTTGGTCTATTACTATACTAGGAAAGAGGATGTTAAAGGCGAAAAATGGTAAAGAGACCCTTGTCCAGACAATTACATTAATGGGAGCAGGCGTAGTAGGAGCTTTAGCGTGTGCTTTTTCTGACACATTTTGGTTTTCAGCCGTAGAAGCAGAAGTTTATTCAATGTCTATATTTTTTACAGCTTTTGTTTTTTGGGCAACGCTTAAATGGAGCAATATGAAAGACCTCAAAAAGGCAAATAAGTGGTTTATATTTATTTGTTATTTATTAGGGCTTACTATAGGTGTTCACTTATTGGGCTTGCTTGTAATACCGGCATTGGCATTTTTATACTATTTTAAACTTCTTGAAAAGAAGCAAAAAAAAGTAACCCCAAGGTTTAATAACATTTTTGTTGGCTTAGTATTTGGCGTTTAGCAAAAACAACATTATTGTTCTTGGGCTACCCACTTTGGCTGGAAAGTTTGAAGTATTGTTTGTCAATGCTCTTGGAATGCCATTTGGATCAGGGGCTATCTTCTTTTCGCTATTAATTTTAAGCAGCTTAATATATGGAATTTATTATGCACATAAACATAAAAAATCTCTACTTAGCACATTTTTATTGGGCACAACCTTTATCCTAATAGGCTATTCTTCATATACCATACTACTAATTAGATCACAGTTTAACCCACCTCTTGATTCTAATAATCCCGAAAATATTATGTCTTTCATTTCATATCTTAATAGAGAACAGTATGGAACGAGACCTTTGCTATATGGGCCTTACTATGATGCAGAAATGATTGATAGGGTGGAAGTAGGAAAAAGTTATGTTAAAGGAGAAACAAACTATTTAGTAAGTGAAGTGAAATCAGAGGCTAAATATGATCCCAGGCGTATGACTTTTTTGCCTAGGATGTATAGTCAAGAAGATAGACATATTAAAGGTTATCAACATTGGATAAAATTGAGTAGGGGGAAAAAACCTAAATTTGCAGATAACCTTAGGTTTTTGATTAAATATCAATTTGAGCACATGTATATGCGATATTTTTTATGGAATTTTGCAGGAAGGGAGAGTGATGAACAACATGCCTTGTGGAGCACTCCATTTGATAAGTCTTTAAATACAATGCCAAAAGCGCTTCACAATAAAGCAAATAATAATTTCTATATGTTGCCACTAATTCTTGGAATTTTGGGAGCGCTCTACCATGCCCTAAACAAAAAAAGAGACTTTGCAGCGGTAATGATTTTGTTTTTGCTCATGGGAGTGATATTGATGCTATATACAAATAATCCAATGCCAGAACCTCGTGAAAGAGACTATATATATGTTGGTTCATTTTATGCTTTTTGTATTTGGATAGGTCTGGGAGTTATGTCATTAGCACAATGGGGGAGCTTTCTATTTAAGAAAAGGCAAACAGTATTAACCGCCACCATGAGTGGAGTAGTAGGGCTTTCTGTTCCTGCTATCATGCTTGCTAGCGGATACGATGACCATGACAGGTCTAATAGATATTTTTCTGTAGATGCAGCAAAAAATTTCTTGGCGTCTTGTGCCCCCAATGCTGTATTATTTACAGGAGGAGATAATGATACTTTTCCATTATGGTATGTGCAAGAAGTAGAAGGATTTAGGACTGATGTTAGAGTATTAGTAACTTCATATTACAATGCAGGTTGGAACATAGAACAATCTACTTATAAAGTAAATGATTCCGAACCTATCCAGTATACCCTTCTTCCTAAAAATTATCGCCAAGGAGGGTTTAATGACTACCTTCCTTTTTATGAACATCCAAACCTAAAAGGAAAAGCGATAGATTTAGAAGGTTTTTTGAGACTAATAAAAGAAGAGCACCCATCTTTGGGGGTAAGGAAAATTTACTAGCGTTAACTCTTTTACTAAGTAAAACTTCATGCTAAATGTAACACTTCTGCAGTATTAGATAAAGGGATAATAAGCGAAGAATTAACCCCTTATTTAACAGATAAAATGTTTTTTAATGTAAAAGGAGGATACATGGATAAAGCATCGCTTATGATATTAGATATGATGGTGACAAATAAATGGGATAGACCTATCTATTTTAACGCAACAGCTCTTTATTCCCTCAAAGTGAACTTTAAAAATCATGTCGTACAAGAAGGCAGTGTGTATAGATTGTTACCAGTACAAAATCCACATGAAACCCCTTTGATTAACAGAAACTTAACGTATGAAAGTTTGATGAACAACTATCATTATAGAGGGTTGACTGACTCAACAGTTTATTATACTGGAGATTATAAAGGTTTTGTTCAAAATAATAGAATGACCTTCATTCAAGCCGCACAAGCATGTTTGTTAGAAGGCGAGGATGAGAAAGCAAAAGATTTATTATTTAAATGTTTAGAGGAGATGCCATACCAAGCCGTCCCTTATGATTATACAGTGATTTCTTTGGCAAATCTGCTTTTTAGAGTAGACGAAAAAAAGGCAAAGGAAATAACAGAAGCAGCGGGAATATGGGCAGGCGAAGCATTCCAATACCTTAATGAAAACCCAAAAACTCTAAGTTCTTTGATAAGAGAAGAGGCAAGAGATAAATATAAAACTATCTTATCCAATTTGGCGCTTATAGCTAGAGAAAATGATGAAACAGAATTGCATGAAAAGCTATCAGCTTATATGTCTAATAAAAACAAAAAAATGATGTTTTAATGTAAAAAAGTTAAACTTACCACATTTAAATCATGTTAAAAACGTTTCAAATAAATATAAAGGGATTGAAAAATGGAAAACATAAGTTCTCCTATGAAATAAATAAAGATTTTTTTCAGGAGTATGAGTATGGAATATTAAAAAATGGAAATGTCAATGTAGAACTGGAGTTAGATAAACAAGAAACACATTTGGTTTTTTTATTTAATTTCAGTGGAACTGTGGAGTTGGAATGTGACCGATCTTTGAAAAAATTTGATTACCCCATGAAATTTACTAAAACATTGATATTTAAATATGGTCATAAGAATGAAGAATTGACAGATGAGATAGAATATATTAAATATGATACCCCTTCAATTAATACGGCAAAATATATTTATGAGTTAATTACAGTGGCAGTTCCAATGAAGCGGTTGCATCCAAAATATAGTCAAGAAGGTGAAAATGATGAACTTATATACACATCTGGTAAAGTAAAAAAGAAAAAATCTAAGGTAGACCCAAGGTGGCAAGAATTAGTAAACTTAAAAAGAAAATTTAACAAATAATAATATGCCAAATCCAAAACGACGACATTCGAAAACGAGAAGAGACAAAAGAAGAACCCATTACAAGTTGCACGAAAAAGCACTGTTTGTTTGTCCCACAACAAAAGAGCCCCATTTGCCACATAGAGCATTTTGGCATGAAGGGAAATTGTATTATAAAGGACAAATAGTGATGGAAAAAAATCAACAAGACTAAAACACATTTTATTTTTTGACTAAATAAGTAATGCAAAAGCACTACATTTAGCTATAATTTTTAGAATGTGCATAGTAAAATATTAAATATGATAAAATGTTAGCCGCAATAACAGGAATAAGTGCATACGTGCCTGAGTACGTTTTAACAAACCAAGAATTAGAACAAATTGTAGCCACATCAGACGAGTGGATAACGACAAGAACAGGAATAAAAGAAAGAAGAATATTAAAAGGAGAAATGCAAGGCTCTTCAGTAATGGGAGCAGAAGCTGTAAAGAAATTATTAGAGAAAACTAATACAGATCCCCAAACAATAGACTTGATTATTTGCAGTACTGTTACCCCAGATATGGTTTTTCCTGCTACTGCCAACATTATTTCTCATAAAGCTAATCTAAATAATGCTTTTGGCTTTGACATGAACGCCGCTTGTTCGGGCTTTATTTATGCTCTTGTTACTGGCTCTCAATATATAGAAACAGGTAAATATAAAAAAGTAATTGTTGTAGGAGCAGACAAAATGTCTTCAATAGTAGACTATTCTGATAGGTCTACATGTATTTTGTTCGGTGATGGTGCTGGCGCTGTGTTATTAGAACCCAATTTTGAAAACAATGGCATAATAGACTCCATATCAAAATCTGATGGGGCAGGAGGGCCATATTTGCATATGAAAGCAGGAGGAAGCCAAAAACCCGCCTCACATCAAACTGTTGATGCTAAGGAACACTATCTGTATCAAGAGGGAAATACAGTTTTTAAAACAGCAATTTTAAAAATGGCAGATATTGCAGAAGAAATAGCTAAAAAGAACAACCTAACCAATAATGATATAGACTGGCTTATTTCACATCAAGCCAATAAAAGAATAATATCGGCAGCAGTAGATAGATTGGGAATAAACGAAAAAAAATCGTTATATTCCATTGAAAAATATGGAAACACAACGTCAGCAAGCATTCCATTAACGATTTGTATGCATGAAGATAAATTAAAAAAAGGACATAAAATAATACTTTCTGCTTTTGGTGGAGGTTTTACATGGGGATCCGTATACTTAAAATGGGCAGTATAATAGAAAAAGTTTTTATATAAGAAAACAAAGATATTTAATACTATAACTATGGCAACGACAAGTGATTTTAGAAATGGACTTTGCATAGAGTTTAATAACGATATTTACACTATTGTAGAGTTTCAGCATGTAAAACCAGGAAAGGGAGGAGCTTTTGTAAGAACAAAATTAAAAAGCCTTAATACAGGAAAAGTGATAGAAAACACTTTTAATGCAGGTGTAAAAGTTACAACAGCACGCATAGAAACTCGCCCACATCAGTTTTTATACAAGGATGATCTTGGGTATCACTTTATGGATGCGTCTACATTCGATCAAATCATTCTTCAAGAAGAACAGGTATTAGAGCCCTCTTTGCTCAAAGAAGGACAGGAAGTGAGTATAGTGGTGCATGCCGAAACAGAGAAAATACTAAGATGTGAGCTTCCTCCTTTTGTAGAACTGAAAATAACATACGCCGAGCCAGGAGTAAAAGGAGATACGGCTACTAATGCAACTAAAACAGCTAAATTAGAAACAAATGCAGAAATACAAGTCCCTTTGTTTATTAATGAAGGAGATATAATAAAAATAGACACAAGAACAAAACAATATTCTGAAAGAGTTAGAAAGTAAATAATTTAATTTTCATTTGATATGAACACAAAGGACATCAAAGACCTTATAAGTTTTATTGCAAAGGCTAAGCTAGACGTAGTAAACATTGAAACAAAAGACATCAAGTTGAGTGTTAGAAAAACACCTAAACAGGTGGTAGCAAAAACTCAAAAACTTGTAGATACCGTGCCTCTTTCTATTGAAAATAGTACGGTTCCACAAGCAGCAGTTGCCCAATCGTCGACTTCCACTCCTTCAAGTGATGAAGAAAAATATGAGAAAATAAAATCTCCTATGATTGGCACTTTTTATGCTGCACCTAATCCAGAATCACCTCCATTTGTAAAAGTTGGTGATGTTATAGAAAAAGGACAGACCGTTTGTGTTGTTGAAGCTATGAAACTATTTAATGACATAGAATCAGACGCGGCAGGTAGAGTCGTCAAAATATTAGTAGACAATGCGACACCTGTAGAATTTGATCAACCATTGATACTCGTTGAGCCAGCATAGTACATTTTTCAAACAAAACAAAACTATACAACTGTGTTTAAAAAAATACTGATAGCTAATAGAGGAGAAATAGCTCTAAGAATAATAAGGACCTGTAAGGAAATGGGAATAAAAACTGTGGCAGTATATTCTACAGCAGACAGAGAGAGCCTTCATGTCAAATTTGCCGATGAAGCTGTGTGTATAGGTCCCCCCCCTACAGGACAATCTTACATTAAGTTTTCCAATCTAATTGCATCAGCCCAAGTAACCAATGCTGACGCAATACATCCAGGATATGGCTTCTTATCAGAGAACGCAGAGTTTTCAAAAGTTTGTGCTGATCATGACATTAAGTTTATAGGAGCTAGCGCTCAAATGATTGCGTCAGTAGGGGATAAAGCCGCTGCCAAAGAGACCATGAAAAAAGCAGGAGTACCCACCATTCCCGGATCAGATGGAGTATTAACATCTGCAAAAAAAGGACTTAAAATAGCCAATAAAGTAGGGTATCCCGTAATACTTAAAGCTACCGCAGGAGGAGGAGGACGAGGTATGAGAATGGTTACGAATGATGCAGAATTTAAGAAAGCGTGGGACTCTGCAAGAATTGAAGCAGAATCAATTTTTGGGAATGAAGAACTTTATTTGGAAAAATTCATAGAGGAGCCTAGACACATAGAAATACAGATAATGGGTGACAGGACAGGCAAAGCGTGCCATCTATCAGAGCGAGACTGTTCCATTCAACGAAGGCATCAAAAACTGGTAGAGGAAGCACCATCGCCTATACTTGATGATAAATTACGAGAGGCAATGGGAAATGCGGCAATAAAAGTGGCAGAAACAGTAAAATATGAAGGTGCAGGAACAGTAGAGTTTTTAGTAGATAAATATGGGAAGTTTTACTTTATGGAAATGAACACAAGAATACAAGTAGAGCATCCCGTAACAGAGCAAGCAATAGGCTACTTTGATTTGATCGAAGAACAAATAAGAATAGCAGCAGGGGAGTTGATTTCAGGAAAAAATTACTACCCCAAAGCATGCTCTATGGAGTGTAGAATTAATGCAGAAGACCCCGCCCATGATTTTAGACCATCACCAGGAAAAATTACTACTTTGCATATTCCGGGAGGACTAGGAGTAAGAGTAGATACCATCTATATTCTGGTTATACTATACCCCCTAGTTATGATAGTATGGTAGCTAAGCTGATTGTTACTGCCCCAACGCGAATGGCATGTATTTTAAGAATGAAACGCGCATTAGAAGAGTTCTACATAGAAGGTATAAAGACGACTATCCCTTTCCACCTTAAACTAATGGAAAATGAAGAATTTAGAAAAGGCAAGTTTACCACAAAATTTTTAGAAACATTTGACTTTTCTTCAATAGAGGAAGAATAACTTAGTTTAAATATCGCATTGACATTAGTTATAAGCCTTAAGTACGCTAATTTATTTTTATAGAGCATTGATTTATCTAATTGCTAATTCTATATACAATGAAAAAAAGCTATTGTTTCCTTTTGTTACTCTTCTTCACTTATTACTCTTATGCTCAAAAAGGCTCTCTATATGGAGGATATGCAGATAGAGAGTTTTTGGGAATTCCATATTATACTTATGGTAAAGGCTTAGGTATGACCACCCCTGACAGTGCCTATCAAATGAACATTCGCTTTAGAATGCAAAATAGGGCACAAGTAACTATGCAAGAAAAAGAGATAATTGATGCCAGTGCACTTGTGAGGCGGTTGAGATTGAGGTTGGATGGATTTGTATATTCTCCTCAGCTTATATATGTTATTCAGCTATCATTTGCCACCAATGATGTAGGTGATGCCGTTGCAGCTAAAAATGTAAACATTATTAGAGATGCCATTATCTTTTATAAGCCTAACAAGCATTGGACGTTTGGGTTTGGGCAAACAAAGCTACCGGGTAATAGACAAAGAGTTAATTCTTCTGGTGCATTGCAACTGCCTGACCGCTCCATAGCAAATTCTACTTTTAATATTGACAGAGATTTTGGGGCACAAGTCTATTATGCAAACCTTACAAAAAATAACTTTGGATTTATATTAAAGACGGCACTTTCAACAGGAAAAGGAAGAAATTGGACATCTTTTGTTGGAGATGGATGTTCTTATACGGGTAGGGTAGAACTATTTCCATTTGGAAGTTTTAAAAACAATGGAGTTTATTTTGAAGGTGATTTGGAACGCGAACAAAAACCAAAATTAATGATTGCAGGAACATACTCCCAAAACATAAATGCTATTAGAACCCTTGGACAGAGAGGAGAACTGTTGTATCAGTCACGGAATATTAACTCTATTTTTTTTGATGCAATACTAAAATATAAAGGGTTAGCAGTAATGTTAGATTATATGATGAGAGAATCGCAAAACCCAATTACAGTAAGTGAACAAAATTCAGATGATGAAGAAAAATATGTAATGACAGGCAGTGGAACTAATGTTCAGTTAAGTTATAATTTTGTAAATAATTACGAAATTGTAACCAGATATTCAAACGTAACGCCTCATAAAGACATTTGGGATTTAGAACCCAATATGGTAACACAATATACCATAGGAGCAAACAAGTATTTGAGGGGGCATAATGTGAAGCTTCAATTTGATGCCACGTATAATATAGAAAAAAACCAAAGAAATCACAATTCTTCTGATAGTTGGATTTTTCGCATTCAAGTAGAACTTGGAATATAGCATTGTCAATGTTAGAAATATTTCTTCCTTTTGGCATATAGTTAAATGCTAAAAGTGACACGTTTGTTTTAAATATCCAAAAAACATGTCATTTTGTCACAACAATTAATCTTGGCATAGGCATTGATAATACTTACTATAAAATAGTTGAACAAAAATATAAAAGAATAAAAAATCAAATTATGGGAAAAATTATAGGAATAGACTTAGGTACCACTAACTCGTGTGTAGCTGTTATGGAAGGAAATGAACCAGTCGTAATACCGAACAGTGAAGGAAGGAGAACAACACCTTCGGTAGTAGCGTTTCTTGACAAAGGAGAAAGAAAAGTAGGAGATCCTGCCAAAAGACAAGCCATTACCAACCCTAAAAAAACTATAAGCTCTGTTAAAAGATTTATGGGAAAGCGATATTCTGAAGTAACAGAAGAACGCAAACATACTTCTTATGCTATAGAAAAAGGGAGTAATGACACTGTAAGAATTCGTATAGACGACAGACTGTACACTGCACAAGAAATTTCTGCTATGATATTACAAAAAATGAAAACTACAGCAGAAGAGTTTTTAGGTACAACAGTAAAAGAAGCAGTAGTTACTGTACCTGCGTATTTTAACGACGCAGAAAGGCAAGCCACTAAAGAGGCAGGTCAAATAGCAGGATTGGAAGTGAAAAGAATTATCAATGAGCCAACGGCTGCAGCACTTGCATACGGATTGGACAAAAAACACAAAGACCTAAAAATTGCAGTGTATGATTTAGGAGGTGGAACATTTGATATCTCCATATTAGAATTGGGAGAAGGTGTATTTGAAGTGAAATCTACTAATGGAGATGTGCATTTGGGAGGAGACGATTTTGATTCTACCATCATTGATTGGCTTGCAGATGAATTTCAAAAGGATGAAGGAATAGACTTAAGAAAAGATCCTATGGCGTTGCAGCGTTTGAAAGAAGCAGCAGAAAAAGCTAAAATAGAGCTTTCAAGTTCTTCTACAACAGAAATCAACTTACCATATGTGATGCCAGTAGATGGAGTTCCAAAACACCTTGTGAAAAAACTTTCAAGAGCAAAATTTGAGCAATTAACGCACAATTTAGTACAAAGAACAATTGAACCTTGTAAAAAAGCGTTGCAAGATGCAGGCTTGACAAAACAAGAGATAGATGAAGTGATTTTAGTAGGAGGATCAACAAGAATACCGAAAATTCAAGAAGAAGTTGAAAAATTCTTTGGAAAACGACCCTCAAAAGGAGTAAACCCTGATGAAGTGGTAGCTATCGGTTCTTCAATTCAAGGAGGAGTTCTTACAGGAGAGGTGAAAGATGTGTTACTCCTTGACGTTACTCCACTCTCTTTGGGAATAGAAACATTAGGCTCTGTGTTTACTAAATTAATAGAATCAAACACAACCATTCCAACGAGGAAATCTGAAGTGTTTTCTACTGCTGTTGATAGCCAGCCGTCAGTAGAGATTCATGTATTGCAAGGGGAAAGACCTATGGCAAAAGATAATAGAACAATAGGACGGTTTCATTTAGATGGAATTCCGCCTGCCCCAAGGGGAGTTCCTAAAATAGAAGTAGTATTTGATATTGATGCTAGTGGAATATTGAATGTGTCGGCAAAAGATCAAGGTACAGGTAAGGAGCAGCGAATACGCATAGAAGCTTCTTCAGGGTTGACAGAGGAGGAAATTGAAAAGATGAAAAAAGAAGCAGAGGCTAACGCAGAAGCTGATAAAGGAGAAAGAGAAAAAATAGATAAATTGAATGCAGCAGACTCGCTTATTTTCCAAACAGAAAAACAACTAAAAGAGTTTGGAGATAAAATTTCTGAAAATAACAAAGCAAATGTAGAAAAAGCTTTAGAGCAATTGAAGACAGCATTTCAGGCAAAAGATGTCTCTGCTATTGATGCGGCAACAGAACAGCTAAATAGCTCTTGGCAAGCTGCTTCGCAAGAAATGTATGCTGCTGGTGCAGGTGGAAATGCTCAGCAAGAGTCATCACAACAGCAGCCGGAAGGAGGAGAAGAGAAAAAGAGCGGTGAAGATGTTGCAGATGTAGATTATGAAGAAGTAAAGTAAGCTTTGTTATACAGTTTGCTTATTTAGTTTAAAAAATTGTTAGCAATAAAGGAGGGGATTATTAAAGTTTTTCTCTCTTTTATTGCTTTTTTTATAAACATACGTTTCCTTTGCAAAGGTTATATTGATTGCATTTGAATATGAATGATAATAATATATTAAGCTTGTGTGAGTTACTATCGACACCCAAAAATAGTAATTACAACACATTACAAGCCTGATGCAGACGCCTTGGGCTCTTCTTTAGCCTTAGCAGGCATTTTAATAGCAGATAAACACGAAGTAACAGTTATTGTACCATCTGGATATCCTGAGTTTTTGTCTTGGATGAAAGGAAACGAAAAGGTAATAGTTGCTGACGAGAAGAATGAAAAAGATATAGACAGCTATTTTGCTAAAGCAGATGTGCTTTTTTGCTTGGATTTTAACGGGCTTAATAGGCTGAATATTTTAGAAGATTTTGCCCGAAAATCAAAGGCAACTAGGGTTTTAATAGACCATCATGTTAACCCTGAAAACTTTGCCAATATAATGTTTTCAGACCCTTCAAAATCGTCTACTTGTGAATATTTATATGAGATAGTAAAAGCAATGGGCTATGAAAAGTACATAAACAAAGATATAGCAGAGGCATTCTATTCTGGTATAATGACAGATACAGGGCAGTTTAAGCACTCTAATAGCTCAAAAAGTGCTTATTTAACCTCTATAGCTCTTATGGATTTGGGGGCAGATGTCTCTAGTGTCGCTAATAGAATTTATGATTGTAACTCTATAAATAGACTTAAGTTTGTAGGGCATGCTCTTAACCATTGTTTAAACATATTGAAAGGCTACAAAGTGGCCTATTTTTTCTATCTAAAAATGACTTTGCCAAATTTGCACTAAAACCTGGAGATACAGAGGGATTGGTTAATTATGCTTTGTCGATTAAAGGCGTTCAAGTTGCTGCCTTGATTACAGACAAACCTAAAGAGGGAGTAAGAATGTCTTTTCGCTCTAAAGGCAATTTTTCTGTTGCCGAATTTGCCAGTAAATATTTTAATGGAGGAGGACATGTTAACGCATCAGGAGCAGCGTCCAGCCTACCTTTGTCTGAAACTGTAAAAAAATTTGAAGAGCTAATAAAAAGCTATTCGGAGTTAAAAGTTGCAGATTGAAACTATATTTTTAGCGCTTAGCAACTTATTCGCCTATTACCTTAAAATCCCATTTTTTTCTATTATTATATGCCAAGTATCCATTCTTGACATATAGAGGCGAAGGAATGTTGTTGTGGTATAAGGCTCCAGTTCCAAGCCCTTGCGGTATTGTGATGTTATGTTTTGCAGTAAATTGAGCAATGGCGTTTAACCCAATGTTGCTCTCTAATGCAGAAGTGATCCACCAGTTAATTTTTTTTGTATTTGCTAATTCTATCCAATCTTCAGTAGCCCTTAACCCACCTATTAATGAAGGCTTTAAGACAATAAATTTTGGAGAGACGTAGGAGAGCAGCTTTTCTTTTTCTTCGTATCCATTAATGCCTATTAGCTCTTCATCCAATGCAATAGGGATAGCTGATTTTTGGCAAATATATTTTAGTTTTTTTAAGTTTTTGCTCATAATGGGCTGCTCTATAGAATGAATATCATATGGTGCTAACTTATCAATAGTGTTCAGTGCATGTTTAGTATCAAATGCTCCATTAGCATCCAAACGTAAAGCAATTTGTTTATCAGAAAACTGCTCTCTTATTTGCCTTATTATTTCTATTTCTTCTTTTAGTTTAATTCCTCCTATTTTAATTTTTATACAAGAGAACCCTTGCTCTATTTTTTGCTCCAACTGTTTCTGCATAAATGATTTATTCCCCATCCAAATTAGTCCATTAATAGGGATTTTTTTTTCTTTGAATACAAACGGTGTATCGTACAAAACTTGTTGTTGAGCGCTAAAATAGTCTAATAACGCTGTTTCTATACCAAAGCGAATAGCAGGAAATTGTAGAGGAACTGTATCAATAACCCTCTTTATTTCATTGATTTTCAGGCTATTGTTGTTTAAAATTTCTTTAAGCATATCACAACATTTTTTAAGAGTAGGCTCAAAAAGTGTTAAATTATCTATGCTCAATCCTTTAATAGGGGCACATTCTCCAATAGCTAATTTGTTGCAATTGTTATCATAGATTTTGATAAACCAACAAGGCTTATTTTTCAGCACATCTCTTGATGTTTTAGCTTCAAATTTAAAATTTAGGATATATTTTTGGTATGTAACTTCTATCATTTTTTTCATGTAAAATAAATATACAAATTTATATATTATTTTTGTAATTGAAATTAAGTTTTGTTTATGCAACGATATATAAAAACTACAGATTTAAATAACTACGATTATGACTTGCCTGATGAGGCAATTGCACAATTGCCATTATCTCAGCAAGGAAAATCAAAACTTCTTTTTTATAATGAAGGGAAAATAAAGCACCTTAAATTTAAAGATATTGTAAACGCCCTGCCAGATGGTGCTTGCATGGCATTTAATGATACGAAAGTTTTTCCTGCAAGAATTAAGGTGCAAAAAAAAACAGGAGCTAATATTGAAATATTCTTGATAAAACCATACCAGTGTATGGATTATCAAATGGCAATGAACTCAACGCGTTCTATTACATGGCAGTGTATGATAGGTAACAAAAAGCGATGGAAAGCAAATGAAGAATTAAGCCAAATAGTAAAAATTAACAGTGCTAATGAGAAAATAAAAATTTCATATGTTGACTTTGACAATAACGTAGTAAAATTCATTTGGTCATCGGAGTTTTCTTTTGGTGAGATTTTGAATTCGTTGGGATTAACTCCTATTCCTCCATACATTAAGCGAAATCCTACTTCAGAGGATAAAATAAGATATCAGACAGTTTACTCTAAGCACGTAGGAGCAGTGGCAGCTCCAACAGCAGGGTTGCATTTTACTTCGGATATCATAAAAGAGTTGAGCAAAAAGGGTATAGAAAAGGAGTTTATCACTTTGCATGTGGGAGCAGGAACTTTTTTACCCATTAAAGAAGAGAACTTTACACATCATACGATGCATAACGAACAAATATGTTTTTCTAAACAAAACATCTTAAACTTGCTGGATAAAAAACATATTATTTCTGTAGGGACTACTTCATTAAGGGCATTAGAAAGTTTATTTTGGTATGGAGTTTTGTTACAACGTGATTTTCAAGCAGAATTTAAGATAGAAAAGCTCTATCCTTATCAACACAGCGAAGTGCTATTGCCTAATAAGAAAGAATCATTTGAGATGGTTATTAGGAAAATGGAGAAGGAGGGAATTGATACATTGATAGGAGCAACAGAAATATTTATCTTTCCTTCTTATAAGTTTCGTGTTTGTGATGGATTAATTACCAACTTTCACCTTCCACGCTCTACTTTATTACTATTGATAGCAGCCTTTGTAGGTGACGATTGGAAGGAGATATACCGTCAAGCACTTGTCAATGGTTATAGGTTTTTAAGTTATGGCGATGCGTCTTTACTTATGAAATTGTGATGAAGAATGACAGCAACAAAATAAAGGTAATCTAAAATAGCTTTTAGATTACCTTTTTGCCTCATTACATTTTAATTTATAAATGAAATTTAATCCCGAAAGAATATCCAGGGAACACGATCGTTCTTACCCGTTCATTATTACTAGTTTTGTCATATATTGCCCAGTCATAATTAACAATAGTAGAGCCAAGTTTTCCATTATCTCGTGTATATTCTGACACCATTACATTCATAGAAGGAGCTATAAATACGCTAATGGAGTTGGTAATTTTGTAATTAGGGGTGATATTAAGAGAAGATATCATATTGTGGTGGTTTGTCCACCAGCCATTTTCATTTACATGCACAAAAGACCCCTCTACGTTTAAACTAAACTTATCAGACAACTTTCTATATGTTCCTACTCCAGCACCAATTCCGTATACAGTATATTCAGATTGCATATTAACTCCACATCTTATAACCGAATAGAGTGACTTCGTTCCACTTCTGAAAATGAAATCAGTATGAAATAAGTCAGAGTATGCTACTTGCAGCTCTTTAATTCCACCTTTTTTTGCAGAATTATAAATTCCAATCATTCCTCCCCCAGTTGCAGTGTCTGCTAAGTTAATTAACCCTATTTGCATTCCGCTTAGTTTTCCGGTTTATTAACCACCCCGGCTATTGCATTCATTTACTTTTTCTTTAGCTTGATTAAATACCCCAGCTATTTGCATTCCATTTACTTTTTCTTTAGCTTGATTAAATACCCCAGCTATTTGCATTCCATTTACTTTTTCTTTAGCTTGATTAAATACCCCAGCTATTTGTATTCCGTCTATTTTCCCTCCAGCTTGATTAAATATCCCAGCAATTTGTATTCCGTCTATTTTCCCTCCAGCTTGATTAAATATCCCAGCAATTTGTATTCCGTTTATTTTCCCCCCAGTTTGATTAAGTCCTCCAGTAATTTGTACACCCTGTGCATGTTCTTTAGTTTGGTTAAATATACCCCCTATCTGTACACCTTGTACATATTTAGTTTGGTTAAATATACCTCCCACTTGTAATCGTACATATCCTCCAGTTGATTAAATATCCCAGCTACTTGTGCGTGTACATACTTTAGTTTGGTTAAATATACCTCCCACTTGTAATCGTGCATATCCTCCAGTTTGATTAAATACTCCAGCTACTTGTGTGCCTTGTATATGTTCTCCAGTTTGGTTAAATATCCCAGCTGTTTGTATGCCTCGCACATATCCTCCAGTTTTATTAAATAACCCGGCTGTTTGTACACCTTGTACATGTGCTCCAGTTTCATTAAATAACCCAGCTATTTGTGTTCCTCGTACATGCTCTTTGGTGCTATTGAATAGGCCTCCAAGTTCAGCACCGTCGATAGAATGAGTTACACCATTTAATACGTTAATAGAGAGGTTGAAATTTGTTTCAGCACTAACAGGACCATGTGTTCCAATTGGGTATGAGAATGTAATTTGTGCATATCCTTTTTTCCCTTCATCTACATCCTCTATCTGAGCTTGCGTGTCTACAACATTTCCTAAAATTAGGATGCTTAATAATATGATAAATACTTTTTTCATTTTGGTTTTGTCTTTTAATTAATGTTTAAATATTATTTTAATTTTTTTTACACTCATAAGATGTAAAGTTGAAAAAAGGTTGCACTTTTAATCTATAAAAAAAACAAAAATATTATAATATGAACTTCTATGAAACAAATAATAAAATTAGTTCATCAAACTCATGCTCTAAAAGAGGAGGTTAAAAAGTATTTCTCTAATTCATTTTACTAGCTTTGCTATGTTTTCTAAATGCTTGAATGGATTGATAGGTATATAGCCTATAGCTATTTTAAAAACATGTGTGCATTGTGGAAACATTGGCCAAAAATAGGGGTGAATAATCTCAAAAAGAGATCAGATAAAAAGTTTTTTATTAAATAATCCAAGTTTGCCTTTGTGTAGAGGCAAACTTGGACTATGATGATATGTTGTTTATTTCAGCCCTTTGAATACAGTACGAGTGTCATTGTGATATATATGTACAGCATACAATCCTTTTATCTGACTTACTGCCTCACTAATATCTACCTTGCCTTCTATATCCACGCTTTCTTGTCCTCTATATAACTCTTTGCCCGATAGCAGACTAAATACTACGACGTCTACAACTGCGTTGTGTATTTCATCAGGAAGTGTTACTTCATAGTTATCGCCTCCATTGTGAGTGACGGTATTGCTCTCGTTACTAGCTATTCTACTTGTTGTTTTTGGTAAAATAGCTATCTCCAATGTGTCTCTAAGCGTATTCCCTGCCACAAGTTCTGAATAAACTAATATGTAATTTCCAGGAATTGTTGCTGCATTGTTTCTAAATGTAATCAAACCTGATGTGTTAGAGAACAGCCTATTGATTGCAGGATTATTGCTTTCCTCTTTCCATTGTGGGTTTATTGCATTATTCCAGTCTGACACTAAATTTTGCACAACAACGTTTGCAGCTCCTGTTTCTCGTGATTCATAATTAGATGTTAGTAAATCTCTAGTTATAACTGTTGAGGTTACTGAAAAAGATAATTCTTTTGAGCTCTCACAACCAAAGCCATTATACTCTTTGTACTTAAGGGTATAATCACCTGCTGGAGCGGGAAAGTAATTGTCATTAGTAAAAAAGTATTCTCCACTGCTTAAATAGACTCTGTTTGTATATTCATCTACCCATTCATTATTACTTCCAGGATTAACTAATAAATTACTCAGATTCAAATCTCCACTAGCTGACTCTATAGAAAATCCATTTAGAACAAAATCGTTGATAACAGGCAAAGGATTTACTACAATAGTAATCGTTCCGCTTTTGGTACAACCTGAAATATTATTCGTTTCTGTATAGGTTACAGTATGTGTGCCTGCTACTGCAGCATTAGTACTTACATTTCTAAAACGATATGGGCGTGTAGTTATCAACCTTGAGCCTTGTCCATTTGCCGCATCTATAACAAACTCACATGTAAAGTCACTATCATCCAAACTGTGATTGTTTATCAAATCTTCTAAATTAACATTTCCAGATCCAGAACAAACAGAGATTTGTTCTTTGCCTGCAACTATAGAAAAAGCAGGTAATGGGTTAAGCCAATTGATAGTGTAAGTCTCTGCTAACACTTCTGGACATGTAGATCCTCTTTGTGCCTTTACCTCATAGTATCCCTCTTCAAATGCTCCAAAGTCTATAGAGCCATCATTGCCTTGTAATTGAAGTAGAGCATTGCCATCTGCATCATACAAAATATAACTCACTCCCAATTCTGTGCTTGATAATTTAATCTCTTCTGTTTCACCTTCGCATGTTAAATCATAAACCAAGTGTTGAGGCTGAACAATAGGTTTCTCGTTTTCCAAAGTTACAGTGATATTTTTCACTGTAATTGCTCCACAAGTAGCTCTTTCTCCTATAATGGTATAATTTCCCACTGCAAAATCATTTCCAAAATTTAATGTTCCTCCATCTCCATTTAATGTTGATAACACATTACTACCATTCATAAGTGTATACTT
>JAQGDQ010001562.1:0-12500 GCA_030141605.1 Tubiluchus corallicola
CTCTCTAGCCGAATGAAATAAGTGATTTTTGTAAATCTAAGTTTATTAATTTGATAGCAATTTTCTGTGTATTTTTTTGTTCACATTTCTGCAGTTTTTTCAAATTACATTGCTGCATTTTTTTGTTTTTTCTCGTTCTTTAGAAAGTAAAGACTGCAGAAACACCTTATGCAAAGAACTTTCGTGTTTGCTGTGTTAACAGTAACTTTTCAGCATCTTAACACAAGAGAGAGAGAGAGAGAGAGAGAGAGAGAGAGAGAGAGAGAGAGAGAGAGAGAGAGAGAGAGAGAGAGAGAGAGAGAGAGAGAGAGAGAGAGAGAGAGAGAGAGAGAGAGAGAGGGAGAGAGAGAGAGAGAGAGAGAGAGAGAGAGAGAGAGAGAGAGAGAGAGAGAGAGAGGAGAGAGAGAGAGAGAGAGAGAGAGAGAGAGAGAGAGAGAGAGAGAGAGAGAGAGAGGAGGGGGGGAGAGAATACATACAGTGGTACGCTTTCAGCATCTTCACACATGCACAACTCTTGTAGTTTAACACTATATTCCCTGGTGAACTCTTAAGAGCTATAAAACCAATTAAGACAGGCTAAAACCCGGTAATTAACCATCTTCCAAAACCCGTCTCAGCCAGATTCCCCGACACAACGGGATTTAAAACAAAAGGCGAATTTCCGCATGCGGCTCGGCGATAATCCGAACCGGACCGTCTGGAAAATGCCAACAATCGGCACACGAAAGCGCACACAAAAGCGCACGCACGCGTCCAATGTTAAACTCAAGTACAGAGAACTATGCGCCGTGTGTTCGTTCTTACACTTCAGTCAACACGTGAACTGTAAGCTAGCCTTGGCCTAAATCACGCAGCAGAGACCCAGGCATTGGCAACGAAAGAATGTATTTTAATTTCTAAACCTGAATGGGCACGCGTCAGATATAATAGACCTTAAAACTTATTTTAAAATTTAATGTGATACTAAATTCTAGTCGAAGAATTCCCTGGTTGCTCACGATCAATAACGAATGCATTTAATTGCAGTCGCGTGAAAGGGGCACTTTTTTTGATCATGTAACGTCATTAGTTTAGGCAGCTAGTGATTTTAGAGCAAGGCAAAACGTCCAAAGTACAAGAACGCAGCTACTACGGCCTGGGAGGGATTGCAAAAATAAGTTGTTTAGTCTAAACACAGTGCCCGGCACAAATTTGCTTGCTTTTACGTGATCAGACAAAACGAAAATTTGTAAAGGTTGTTTCACACGCGACAAAAGTGAAGTGCAGACACGCGCATCTTCTTGTGAGAAGTACAAAGGAAGACGCCGAGGAAGATCTGAAGTAGTTTCCAGCCGGGAGATCGCGGCGCATTAATAACTGAAGTGCGGTCTAGGATGCGCGCCACGCTGGGCAGAGGTCACCGAGTTCAATTCCCTGAATAGGCCAACATTGTGACAAGGTATGTTCAAGATAAGACACGATGTAAGATAACTCTCGGTTACATTCTGTAATCTTACCGATAAATTAAAGTGAATAGAATTCTGAAAAAGGCCCTTAGAAACTACTGAATCTGAATTTAATTTTTCTACAAATTATTTGTTGATGATTGACGCCATGATAGCAGTAAGGAAAATAAAGTTTTTTAGTTTTTCGTTTTTCAATGTTGCTACTGTTTTAAAATTTGGTTTTTATTTCTTGCTAATTTATTGCTTTTAATTTTGCTAACAAAAAAAAACAGAAATACCTACAGATCCATCAGTAGCCGCCATAAAGGGTTTTTCGTAAAAACTGACATAACTAAAATTTGAAAAATGCTTAAGAAAGTCTTGAAAAACTTGAAATTCGAGAACTTTTAAATTGCCCCTGTAGGCCCTTTTGGTTGCCCCGTTTTTTTCCTTTTTTTTAAATGAAACTTTCAGACAAAATATTTCGTCTTTTGTAGTGAAAGCCCTGTTGAAGGCGCTACTGTAGGCCCTATTGTAGGCGCTGTTATAGGCGATATTGTAGGCCCTACCGTAAACGCTGTTGCAGGCACTATTGTAGGCCCCATTGTAGGCGCTATTGTAGGCCTCAGTGTAGGCGCTGTTATAGGCGATATTGCGGGCCTTATTGCAAGCGTTGTTGTAGGCGCTATTGTAGACGCTGTTGTAGGCGCTACTGTAGGCCCTATTGTAGGCGCTGTTATAGGCGATATTGTAGGCCCTACCGTAAACGCTGTTGCAGGCACTATTGTAGGCCCCATTGTAGGCGCTATTGTAGGCCTCAGTGTAGGCGCTGTTATAGGCGATATTGCAGGCCCTATTGTAAGCGTTGTTGTAGGCGCTATTGTAGACGCTGTTGTAAGCGCTATTGTAAGCCCTATTGCAAGCGCTACTGCAGGCCCTATTGTAGGCGCTATTGTAAGTCCTGATATAGGCGCTATCTTTACGATAGCTTCGGTCTCATACATCGCATGTTTTAAATGAAATCGCCAAGAAGATTTCGGTAATTTGAGAAGCGTTGCGATGATTTTTCAAACCTGGCAAAACTAAATTGACTCGCACAATAGCACGGCTCGCTCGGGTTGAGAAGAAATTACACGTTTACGCGGCAATACTCGACAAAATGAGCTGCCAGGTTAGTAAATTGCTGTCATGATTGCGCCAAACACACGCACACAAGTGACAGGAATTCTCCTGAAAACGTTTAGAGTTATTTCACTGCGTAGAATAGCCAGTTCCCGATTCACATGTCTGTCACTGATGTCTAAGAAAGGAGATTACGTCGAAAAATTGACGTAATTTCATTGAATTGATGTAAATGCGGTAAACGTCGCGTGGGTAAATGTTGACTGGGTGTCATTTCATTTGTGCCGTTTAAAAAAGAGGGTTTTTTAGTTTGAAAAGGGGCGCTTTGCTCTTGTTTTCTTTGCACTTTCTTGTGGCTAAATTTAGACAGTTTGATGACGTACGCACAATGAACAAACGTGGTTTAACACTTTTTTAAACTTTCCGGACAAATTTAAGGACGTAGCTTAAGTAATTAAGTCTCATAATTTCTACAGCCATTAGTTCAGACTATAAAAATATAGAATTCACGCTATAAAAATTGCAATATTAGTCGCTGCAGCAACATTACGGCAACTGCGTGTATGAAAAATTTTGTTTAATATCGCAAATAATTACATTTTCAAAAGTTATATATTTTTGCAATTATTTAGTTCATAAATCATAAAGAGGTACTAGAAATTCATAGTATGTAGCAATAATTTATCGTGGCAAAAATATTGCGTTTTACAAAATTACTGTTTTAATATAAAATAACTTTTGGATAGAAAGTACGAAGTAGTATATCATTTAATTCACTGTGTTTAATGCATAGTAATTGTATTTTTGAGTATTATGAGCTATGAGATTTATTTCACACATCAGAAATACATTATCACCTCAATAAAATTTGAAATAAAACAGTTCAAGTCGCACGAGGAATGCGTATGACCGAGTGAAGTATGGACTGATATTCCAAGAATGTACTGATATTCCAACTTTAAATATAGGTTTATTTTTACAAATCTTTACGCAAATGTATTTTAATGATTTGTTGGCACGCTTTCTTTAAAAAATGACGTTCTCGTAAATTCTAAAGTCGCATTCACAATTTAAATTATACAGTTTGAACGCATACCGGTATTTGGAGCAGTTGACACCAGTTTTGTTTTGATATTTATTATAAAAAAACGTTCGACGAATGCCGAATGTGAACCGAGCTTTACGAGAATAAAACGTGCCGTTTTTTCTCGCAACGAACGCCCGAAGTAGAAATTTAATCGCACACGCGCGCGGATCCGGTACAAACGAGGTAGCAACTCGGGTGTGAAATTGACTCACATAAGCACGCGTGGTGATAATCGTCTACACCGTTACCCGTATCCATCGAATTACTCATTGAAAACCAGGTTTTCTAATAAAACTAGTAATTATCCCACTACGTACGCGCGCGAGCTGCTTTTCCAATTATTCATATTCGTATCGCTTGCCATCTAAACCTGCGCCTATTATAAAGGCGTCTGTCTCATTGAACCGTGAGTCTAACGGCTAAAATCATTTCCACAATTCACCGCAGTCTAGTTATTCATATTCATATTCATAGTCATAACTCTCAAAAAATAGGCGTCGGTTTTACCAAAAAACATCTTTGTTATCTTACGAAACACGACTTAGATTCGCGTGGATTTTATGTTTTTTCATACAGCGTACATCAGTCGCCATTAATATTTTAGGTAAATTAATTAGATAATTTAATTAATAATTAAAATCGTTTAATATATTTAAATATGAAATATGAAGCAGTACCTAGTTTTATTATTAATTTTAATTTAATTTACTTCATATAGAAATTATGACATTTCGTCGAAGTAAGGGTCTGTTTTTTTTAATAATTACTAATGCGTAGTAAATTTAAAGCAAAATTGTAGAGATACGAAAATGACTCGTTTTTGAAGTTTGAACTCACCCTAAGATTGTAGAACTTGAAAGCGAAATTGAAATAAGTAAAAATACTGAAATAACAACTTACGATTAACTAAAGACTGAACCAACTCGTCAAATCTGCAGCTTCCTCCGGACTGTACGGTTGTTCCTCCCCCGTGGAGGTATCAGAGAGGTAACTGGGGGAGGGTGATCCAGTGCTTAACGATCCACTCTGATAACAAACTGCATTCTGTCCCGGGTCACAGTACGTGCCATAATCGGCTAGTCTATACTGACCGTAGTCTGTTCCGTACTGTTCCGTTGCATACATTTGCGATGACGACACTACCGGGTATACTTGTGATGACGACGGCGATGCTTCTGCGTACATTTGCGATGGCGACGACGACGCTGCCGGGTACAGTAGTTGTGACGGCGGCGATGACACTGCTGTGTACATTTGCGATGGCGGTGACGGTGGTATGGTGTCAGATATTATCGAATACATCGGCTGTGGCGACACCTGTTGATCCATCTGCTGCATCTGGTAATGAGGCGACGGAATGTAGACGGATTCTGGACTATACGCGGCGGGCATCTCTTGCTGATTCGTTGCTAAGTAACCGACAGACGCTGCTGCTGATTTTTCCAGCAACTCCTGCATGTCTTTGATGTAATCAATGGCTTTCTTAAGGGTGTCCACTTTACTCATCTTTTTATTATTGGCGCCGTTTGGCACGTGTTCGCGCAGCCGCGTGAATCCCTGATTCACCAGCTTGACGCGATTCCGTTCCCTCTGATTCCGCCGCGCGACGGATGCCGGATTCGCCGTCGGAATCGTGTAGCCCAGATTGTTGAAATTGCTCCTACGCTTGCAGCGAACGAGCTCAGTTGACGACGCGGTTTTCTTACGTTGCGCACGCGAGGAACTCTTCTCTGTCCTAATCGTCTCCAACTCTGCCATGTTCTCTAATCTGAATAAACTCTGATGTTCAAACGTTTGCATGCGAGCTACTACTGATAATGAAAATTGCAGTTGGCACACGTATATACCCAGCGTACACGGCTGACTGATACCAAGCCCCTCCCACATACCGTTGCATCGTCACACCTCCACTGGTTCGTGTGCTCAGCACGCGTCGCTCGACGTGCCCCCAGGGGCAGACAGCAGAATGCGAGACGGGAAAAGAGGAGCCTGCTCTCCAGTTGATCAATTTCGCTCTTACAGTTGCCTATACTGCAGTTAAACTGTTAAAACACAAACTACAACCCTCCCGGTATACGTACTAGTTCTTGAAATGTGTTCTTAAACAAAATTTAATCTTATTTTTAAAATAGAGCTGGTTTTATGTTATTTAACTTCGCTGAAATTTTTCCAAAGTAGTATATATATATATAATAATCTTTATTTGCCATTAAAATACATTGATAATCACTGATAAAAACTTTACAGAGATGATCAATCAGTGTTAGTTAATAAAAACTTACACTGCTAAAGGCAAATGCGTCAGTGCAATCTAAACTACTGTGCAGTAATGGAAAGTAACGACGAATAAAATCAAACATATTTACAACTATGCACAAAAAATGAAAAAAATATGATTTAATTAATATGGCCTTGGATATATGGATTCTGGATTAGTGTGTATGTTGTCGTACTGGTGTGATGGTATTTCATATCTGGTTAATATTAGTGATTTTAATTTTGTTTTAAATGCTGATAGGGACTTGATTTGTTTAACCTGTAATGGTAGAGAATACCAAAGTAGAATTCACAGTTGTAAACACAGAGAAAAATTCTATAACATTTTTCTAAAAAAAAACTGCGCAACTTGATATCCAAGCACTAGGCGTACTAGTGAAGATAATTATTGCAGATTTTGTTATGCTGTAATTTGTAGTAAGGCTGCGAAATTGCACTTATCTGTTTAATAAAAAGTAAATCGAATCCCAAAGTTGAAGCTAGAGTAGATGTATGGCAATTATGATGACGATGATAATGATGATGAACCTTACGATGATGCAGATGATGATAATGATGATGATGACGATGATGAAGATGCTATTGATGATGATGTTGCTAATGATGACGACGATGACGATAACATCGACGACGATGATGATGATAATGATGACGACGAAAAGGATGATGGTGATGATGATAATGATAATGGTAATGATGATGATGACGATGATGATGACGAAAAGGATGATGATGATGTTGATGATGACGATGACGATGACGACGACGACGACAATGATTATGACAATGATGACGAAAAGGATGATGTTGATGATGATGATGCCGCCGACGACGATGACGATGATGATGATGAAGATCATGATGATCATGATGATCATTATGACGAAGATAATGACATTGATGATGACAATGGAAGAAGATAACAAAGAAGCAGAAAAAGGAAGACACGAAAGCAAATCACTAAATTTTAAATCCAAGGTCAAGTTTCTTGTTTGCTTAATGTTTAATATCCTAATATATATATATATATATATATATAGTTATATACATATAGTTTGCATATATAAACTTCAAACAGTTATCTATTGGTATAAAACACGTATTAACTTGAAAAGGTCCCTGATGTTAATGTGTTCAACTATTACACACGAAGTTGGAGATAGGCCTATAATGTCAGAAGTCGTACTTAATTGCAATTTCCATCCAAAACATGGCGGCGTACATTCGTCTTCAATTCGCTCACTGAATCTGCTCGATTACAAGGACCTTGTTTTATGTACATGAACCGTGATTGACAAATAATCAATATCTGTAGACACAGATCAATCAACTTGTTCGATCAGTAAGCAATGTAAACAAAGTGTCTCCAGCCAGCGGTACATCTCATTCACTAATTAATTCAAAATGTGTTGCCATGCCAACAAACAAAAATGATAATATTAGAATCACCATTTCCTCTTCGTGTCATTGTGGGCGAGTGAATGGGGGACAAAAAAATAACACTTTAAGAAAAACTCGTTGATTTAACGCAAGGTGGCAGCACGATAAGCAAGTTACATATGTAAAACATTGAGCTACGCGCCCCACATTGTACCTTTGATCACTTGTTGACTCGTGCCGTATCTAAATATCACTTCTTATCACATTTACATGTGCAAACATAGCAAGAACATGGGGGGGGGGTAGTGCTACTATCAAGTTAGAAAAGCAAAAAATACAAAAACAACAACAAAAACAAAACCTGCCATTAAGCCAGCGATTGATGATGATCGTGGAAATATCAACGGTTAAGTGTACCAGACAGTCCATGCCCAAGCAAACGTACGAATGCTAGCTATAGAACCTTACCTAGTTCACTTTTTCTTGTTCCCAAGCAAGATCCTGCTAGTAAATCACTTTACACAAAGACTAATGCATAATTAAGTAAAATCTACACAAAACAACTGAATGTACTGAACCGATGTTTTGCGTTACCCACATGTGACGTGACGATTGTAGTTAAGACGCGTAGCTGTGGTACACTTAACCTTTGACCCGCAGCAGCTGCGCGTGCGCACGACGAAGCTGTGAAAAGTCTTATTAAATCAACCGAGTGAACGAACAAACAGGAATAGACTGACTAATTAAACGACCAACCTGCAAATCAAATAGCTAGTCAACAAAACACCCGCGAAGAAACTGTTCAACCAACAAATTAACAAAGAGACATCAAGCAAGCAAATTTACCAACTAAACCAATAAACCAGCCAGTCAGGCAACCAATAAACCAACTAATCAGCCAATCAGCAATAACAAGCTGCCAGCGAACTAGAAAATTATTACCAACCAACTAATCCACCAGCCACCTAAACAAACACTGACCGACCAACCAACCAACCAACTAACCAAGCTGTCAAACAAACGAGCAAGCATTCAAGGGACCCTCAACCAAAACATTTATTACCAACTAATCCACCAGCCACCTAACCAAACACTGACCGACCAACCAACCAACCAACCAACTAACCAAGCTGTCAAACAAACGATCAAGCATTCAAGCGACCCTCAACCAAAACATTTACTAATATTTATGAACTAGTCTCGTTTTTATGACTAATCATTAGTCTCTTCACACTTTTAACATCGGCAAAAGAAAATGATCATTATTTATTCCTGTAGACGTTCCACGAACTATAAATTATGACTCGGTTTTAACCGTTGTCAGAAACGACAATTAAACTTTAATACTTTTGCATCAACGTCACATCTTATGTCTTCTAACCACCCCCCGGGGTGGCGAACGCGACAGATTGAATTAACAATGACGAAAAAATTTCTCACTCTGACAATCTTCTAGGGGTAAACCAAGACGGCTTGCACCAAGTTTTTCAATTGATACTAATCCTGCCATGATTTATAAAAACGGTTAGCTTAAAAATTAAGTAGTTCGACACGTGAACAGTAAGAAAAGTAGTCCTCTTTTATGAAACGGCTTTGAAAAGGGGATACGGTAAAATAAAAGCTACTAAATAAAATGGGAAAATGAATGAATTTTACAATTTCCTGGAATCCTAGATTTCCTGTGCAATTAATAAAAGCCATTATAATAGACAGCTTTAAGAATGTCTACGTGCATGGGTATATCTGTGCAATAGACAGCTTTAAGAATGTCTATGTGCATGGGTATATATGCACAATAGACAGCTTTAAGAATGTCTACGTCCATGGGTATATCTACGTTTTTGTCTATATTATCATCATCTAGGACTAGTTTGATCATGTAAATGTATGTTTCGTGTTTCCTTTTTATACATATGTTCTTTTAATAATTAAAAATTAATCCTAGTGTCGAATAAGTAATAAATGTGATGTACTACGTGTTATGTCAGTTTTGCAATGTCAAATGTATAAATAGTGTAAATGTAATGAGTGAATTTATGTAATGTAAAGCATGTTTCTGCTAATTGTGTCATGTTAAATGTATATATAGTGTAAAATATGTCATGTAAAATTTAATGTACGTTTGTAATATTGTTTTGTAAAAATATTTTAATATTGTGTTTGTACATATGTTCATTTATTGTATATAATTAGGCCTTAGTTTTGCACTTTAGTTTTTTTAGTCAGCACTGGACGCATTTGTCTTGAACAGTGTTGTTATCTTAACATTACGCTGAGGCTTACTCAATTTTATTATAATGAGTGAGCCATTTTAATGACAAATAAAGAATTAATATATATATATATATATATATATATATATATATATATATATATATATATATATGTAAGCCTAATACTCACATATATTTTACTTCGAACCGCAGACGTGTTAAGGTTTGGCCCTAGAAAGTCAGTAATTGGCCGTTCAAAAAGCTTATTCTTTTGCAGATAAAGCCCCAGACAGCATTACAGATCCACTAGCACCTTAAATTAATTCTCTCTTTTCAAACTTGGGTAACCAGGCGAGCGCATTCCCCGGGCCGGGGCGAGCTCATAGTGTTGCCTCTTTTGTGTAAAGAGCCGAACCTATCAAACTCGCCTCATCCATTCCAGACGATTGTGCGTCTAGAAAACGAGTTATAAAAATTCATTCAGCGGTTTTGATAATAGCTGCCTCCTTTTATGCAGCCCGTGTTCTGCGGCTTTGAATGCGCGCGTTAAATACGCACGCGTTGCACGCGATTACGACAAGAAGAGTCGGGTGTCATTGAATTTGACCCGTAAACGCAGGAAATTGATTTAAATGGCGATTTCATGACGGGGAATCTGCTTCTGCTTTTCTTCTGCTTTCATTGTAATTATCTGGAATAAAAAACTCCGGAGTTTGACCACAGGTATGCGAGTAAGGTGACTTGCTTTGTCAAATTTCATTGTTTGGCTAGGTGATTGTTATTGCATTATCCTAGAAACCGTTCTTCTAGAAAAATTTCAAGTTTTTTTCTGTAAACGCTTACCGTGCCAGCAGAAGTCATTTCAAGATGAAAGTCGGGAAGACCTAAAGTAACAACTTCGTTTCCATGATCACTCCAATCTTAGCTAAAAGTAAATCTAAGAAATAAATGTGAAAAAATCACGCAGACCTACTTGGTTACAGCACTACATCAGCGCCACCACGCATATAACGTCACTTCCGGGCTAAACATTATTTACCAGGTAACCAACTGCAGACCTATTAATTATCATCATCATCCAATGAATTATACGTCCAGGGACATGATTCTGCTCACCTCCCTATGCCAGATCATCACCATCATCATCATCATCATCATCATCATCATCATCATCATCATCCAATGAATCACATGTTCAGGGACATGATTTTGCTCACCTCTCTATACCAGGACTCCGTACTCGCTGCAATGCCCCAAGTGCATTTATTTCTAAGGATTAATGCTGAAGTGTTTAAATCTTTTTGTGCAAAATCTAAATATGTTAACATTTGTCCTCCTGCAGGTTTTTTAGCTGGTTCTATGGCTTGTTGAAGAGCTATCTCATCAGGTATGTTGTGGAACATCATCAGGTAGTCTAAGGATATGCCCAATCCATCTTAAATGGCGTCTTTTTATTTTTCTTGTCCAAGGTTCTTCTTTTATTTTTTCATATAGATCTTTGTTTGAAATTTTCTTTGGCCATCTAATACCCAAAATATTTCTGTAATTTCGCCTTTGAAACGCATCGATTTCAGGTTTATGATTTGCTTCTAATGTTCAGAGCTCAGAGTTGTACAGGAATACAGTTTCAGCCATTAATAAAAAAAGCGAAAACTAGAAAGTGTGACGTAACAAAAAAGAAGAAGAAGAACTTGCGCAATTATGACAGGAGGAAGCGTTCGATTAACAATATTAGAGAAAAATGATAATTCGATGACGCTGTACTGTAACTTTAGAATTAATATTATTCAAAAAAACTTGCGAATTGAAAAATTGTGAAAAACTGGCGTAAATTATGCAGACTTGAGCTGATTTACAACAGTTCTACTGAGTTGTGTTTGATCCTAAGTTATAGTAGAAGAATCATACATCAGAAGTCAAACAATTTCAATGGGTCTATGGTTCACGGAACTATGACCTACAGAAAAACGTAACAGCACAGCGAATTACGCAAACAACAAAGAGAGAGAGAAAGAGAAAAGATTCGTTTGAGACATAAATAAATGGCATCTAGCGACAGTTTGGAAAGTTACAAATCGGCAAAGAGTGTCGCTCCTAAACGCAAGCTTCCTGTGGCGATTTCTGAATCAGACCACGGCGCCGACGGTGACGACGAAGCTGACGATGACGATGACAAGCTGACCTCCCGCCGAGACAGTGAGAACACCAACTACACTAAAGCTGATAGCGAATGTACCCACCATAAGACGACCTCCGAATGTGGGCTTCGAAAGTCGTGTGCTGTTATGAAGCTGCCAACGCAAGAGGGCGTCGACGAAGCAGAAACGCCACCAACATCCAACTTGCAACCGGATTTCCGGTCACTTGTGCTTACCGATTCGTTAGGCAGTGCAGCTGCAGACTGCGACGACTCACCAGAAACTGAAGACGATGCTAAGACAATTCGTGTGAAATACGTGGCGAAAGACAAACTGCCAGCACACGAAGAGAAGAAAACGGCCACACCGGAAATGACGTCATCAACACCTCCCGAAGACGGTAAAAGGCGAAGCCCTCCGCCCACTCCACCTACACCTTAACAACGAGAAAAAGCGACAGCCCTGCAGAGTGTGTTGAAAAAGACCATGCTGTTTTGCACATGCTGTTTTGCACATGCTGTTTTGCACATGCTGTTTTGTAAACATGTTTACGTGTTTGTGCACTGCTGTGGACGCACATATGTTTTTTACAATGTTGTGGAGATCCACTAGAATTAAATAGAATATTGTAGAATGTTCTATACCATAGCTGAACAATATTCTTACCTTGTAGAACTTTCGAGAACTTTCTACAAGGTAAGAACCATCTTCTACTGTACTATAGAACATTCTACAATATTCTATTTAATTCTAGTGGATCTCCACACCATACAACAATCGGATACGTGTAATATTCATAGGCGTACGAGGTAGGGGGGGGGGCGGATGCCCTCCCAGAGCAAATAAATTTGAATAAACT
>JAQGDQ010001562.1:17500-20000 GCA_030141605.1 Tubiluchus corallicola
TAATATAAAGTCATGTATACATTGGAATATTTTACAGTTAGCAACATAGTTAAATTCATCTTTACCGAATAATAACAACTTCAACAGATCATTATTTCCTAAGACAGCTATATTAAGGTTTTCGGGCAGAAGTATTGCATTTAATTTATCAAACATAACAACCCTAGTTTGTTGATACAATGGGCAGTGCAACAAAAAGTGTTCAACAGACTCAAATCGAAATCCTCAGTTACATTGCTTTAAGGTTTTGTTGCTACCGTCAAGGCTGTCTTCTTGTTCCAATTACACGGGTTGGCTTAACAGTTTCACAACACTAAACAGCGTATCACAATCGTCGATTTGTAAATAATTGCTCTTTTGGTACTGGTAAAACTCCAGCAGCTAAAGACAAGATTTAAAGGCAAAGACAAGGTTTATTTACAGTCGTTTATTTAACAGACAACATTGGCACTAACGGCTATTTAGTCGCTACACTTACAACAATACAGGTAAAGACGCAACACGCAAATTGTCGCGGGTTGTTGCAAGTGTCAAACATCAAACACTTGCCGAAGCCACATTCATAGGTAGTTTTGACCTTGTAAAGGTAACATGGCATATGATATGTGATGCTCTACTTGTACCTAACCTGACTAGGCTGTTACTGTTATTGCTTCTGCTGCTACTACTGCTGTTGTTTTTATTGGTCTTGTTGTTGTTGTTGTTGTTGTTGTCGTCGTCGTCGTCATTGTTGTTGTTGTTGTCGTTGTCGTTGCTGTTGTTGTTGTTGTTGTTACTACTACTACTACTGCTGCTGTTACTATTACTGCTGTTGCTACTACTACTGCTGCAGTTGCTACTACTACTGCTGCTGTTGCTACTACTGCTGCTGCTGCTGTTATTGTTGCTGCTGCTGCTGCTACTACTGCTGCTGTTGCTACTACTACTGCTGCTGTTATTGTTGCTGCTGCTGTTATTGTTGCTGCTGCTGCTGCTGCTGCTGCTGCTACTACTACTACTGTTGTTGTTTTTATTGTTGTTGTTGTTGCTACTACTACTGCTGCTGCTGTTACTATTACTACTGTTGCAACTACTACTGCTGCTGTTGTTGCTACTACTGCTGCTGTTATTGTTGCTGCTGCTGCTGTTATTGTTGTTGCTGCTGCTGCTGCTACTGCTGCTACTACTGCTGCTGTTATTGTTGTTGTTGTTGCTGCTACTGCTGCTACTACTGTTGCTTCTGTTGCTGCTACTGTTGCTGCTACTGCTGCTGCTGCTGCTGTTGCTGCTGCTGATGTTACTATCACTGTAGCTGCTACTACTGCTGCTTCTGTTAATGGCAAGGCTACTAATACTTATGCTCTTGATGCTATTTCGCTATCATCTCTACCCTGCAGTTACCACAATTCTTCGAACCTCAGAAACGGCTATTAGGCGCTAATAGATAGATTAATTAACCGTAAGAGGCTCGAGCTTAACTGTAAAAGAACGAAAAGCTGAAGAAAAATGAGAAAACGATTCCAACTTAAATGAGTTGGGAGGTTTTGTAGCATTCTCACCTCCGGGTAAGAGAAGACTTGCATAAGCATGCCGGAATTTGATGGCCATTTCTTTTCGGATCGGAACAACCCAAAGCTCTCTATGCTCGGACAGTGACGATGATTTATTGCACACAAACGACAGGCTAATGTCAGGCTAGTCTATAAGTAATAGTGTGAAATATTAGCTAGGTCGCATCAACTCACACCTCTGAAGACCGCTTTATTTTATGGTTTAAGTCTTTTCTTACTGGCGGCGATGTCTAGATGAGACTTTTTTACGCGCCGCCAAATGATGGCGCTTCCAAAAGTTCCTTGTCACGTGACGTGCTGACAAAAATGATCGAATACTTGACAGATCCATCGAGAATTTTGATACGAAGTCGATTTTTAGGCGCTTAAAGGTATAGCTGGGACTTATTAATAAAATAAAGTTCATCTATGTACCTTGATAAGCCTTCTCTTAATGTACAAAGCAGTTCAATTCCTTCAACTTTATCTTCAAACACAGAACTATTTGTAACAGGTCTGCTTAATCATTACCTATTTGGTTTTTGCAAATACATAATTAGTTGCTTAAGTGATTTTAGACCCGCCCCTCGTCTCACCTTGGCACGTGTTGTGATCCTGATTTTAGACCCGCCCCTCGTCTCACCTGGGCACGAGTTGTGATCCTGATTTTAGACACGCCCCTGGTCTCACCTTGCCACGCGTCGCACCCACCGTACCACTGTTATGTCGTGATGTGATCCTGATTTTAGACCCGCCCCTCGTCTCACCTGGGCACGAGTTGTGATCCTGATTTTAGACACGCCCCTCGTCTCACCTTGCCACGCGTCGCACCCAACGTACCACTGTTATGTCCTGATGTGATCCTGATTTTAGACCCGCCCCTCGTCTCACCTGGGCACGAGTTGTGATCCTGATTTTAGACCCGCCCCTCGTCTCACCTTGCCACGCGTCGCACCCACCGTACCACTGTT
>JAQGDQ010001562.1:25000-34626 GCA_030141605.1 Tubiluchus corallicola
CGGTTTCTGCCGTGTGATGTCACCCTCTCAACCTCTCAGACGTTTGCTGTGGGATCTGGGTAAAGACGGGTGGACCCAGAAGCGATCCTTGTCGTATCCCCGTCATCGCTAAACATCACTCAATCCTTTAACAAACTGTAAAATAACAGCAAGTTTCCCTTTGACTTTATACACATTGTTTTATACGTCACCAAAAATGAGAAATAATTCTCCCTCTGGTGACGAATCGCGTAACTAGCGAGCCGCCACTGTCTAATATAGGCTAGGGGAATTTAAATTGGTGTATAAAAGGAGTTTTTTCAAGCCGCATTCTGTTCCTAGACCCATACATTACAGACGTAGAAGAGCCAGGTAGAGACTCAGACATCGTGTAACCTGTAATTTAGAGAGTGCAGATCCTTAATCATCGAAATGTCGTTTTGTATTTCACGTTGTCCATTGTGTGTTGTGAAAGTTGCTAAAATATCATAGGGGTTTGCTCGGTTCGGTTATCATTCCACAGACCGCGAAATAAAAAAAACTAGATAAGGAATATTCCTGACACGAGTTTAAGCTCAAAGAAAATAGAGAAGAGTGGAAATCTTTGTCAAGGCAGAACGTTGAGTTGAGTGAACACAGAAATTTCTGTAGAAGCTGCGTTCTGGAGACATTTTGTTAAAACAGTGTGATGAATTATGGCAAAATTTGCGGCTCCGTGCGTTTGACTGTATAGTTAAAAAATGGAAAAGGGAAAAGAAAGAAGGAGGAAAGAAACGAAAAGAAAAGAAAAGGAAAGAAAAGAAAGAAAGAAAAAGAAAAGAGGAAAATGAAAAGAAAAAGTTAAGAAAAGAATAGGAAAGAAAAGGAAAGGAAAGAAAGGAAAAAATAAAAGAGGAAAAAGTAAAGAAAAAGTAAAGAAATGAATAGGAAAGAAAAAAAGGAAAAAATGGAAAGAAAAGAAAAGAAAAGAAAGAAGAATCTTAGTAATTTAAAATGTTTGCACCAACTGGTAAAATGCCACTGTTAAATGTCACTCACCTTCCCAGTGTGCACCACTGACTCACCAAAAAAAATATTTTTTAATCTTACTGACAAGATAAACTAATTGATATTTTTGCTTTGTTAGTGACGTGTGCGCTACGAATGCGCTGTTTTTTTTCATACTTGTGATACGTATTACGTAGTTAAATATTAAATGAATCTATCGTATAAAACACTATGTACTTTCTTTTTTGTCTAATTTCTTTAACTATGTAATAGGTATCACAAGTATGTAAAAATAATCAGAGTCAATAAAATTTAAAAATATGTTTTTTGGTGAGTGAGTGGTGCACACTGGGAAGGTGAGTCAGTGACATTTTACCGGTTGGCGCAAACATTTTAAATTACTAAGATTCTTTTTCTCTAGCTACGTAGGTAACTCTTTCAAACAGTATTGCTAAGTAATATAATTTTGTATGGGAAGGTTTTAGAGGGTTCTGTAAAATTGCTTTTTCTTCCACTTTAACTGTCTAAAAGTGGAAAATTTACTACATCCATTCAGTGAAAATAAAATCAGTGTCTATAGGGATCGGAGCAATAAATATGGCGGCAACTACAAAGCAACCAATTACAGATCTCATTTATTTTCCTTGATATTACGAGTGACAACTTTCTTCAAACTTCGTAATTTTTCTGATCCATGCGTAAAATGACTTTTGCCGTTCCGGATTAATTTTTTTTAATGTTTCACGCGTTTTGACTATATCGTCGAAAAAGAAAAGGAAAAAAGAAAGAAAGAAAGAAAGATAGAAAGAAAGAAAGAAGGGAAAAAGATAAAAGAAAAAAGAAGAAAAAAGAATGAAAGAGTGAATGTGTAGCTGGGAGTTGTCACTAATTTTTCAGGTGACCTAATTAGAATGTCGCTGCTCTCTTGTGTGACGTTTTTCCGTCGTTCATGCTTGTTTTAAATCAATCAATCAATTTATTTATTTATTCGTTTATTTAAAGTAATCTTGCGAGATAGCTCCTTCAGTGCTTAGCACTGCTTTCCACGGAGGACCTCAGTTATTTACATATAAACAGATATAATTTCATTCATGCAATTTCATTACAACGGCTGCATTTAAAATTCTCTAACAAAATAAAATCATTACCAATGAGTGTTTGTTTAATCACAATCGTGTTAACTATTTAAATAAATGCTAACTGTATTATAGTCATGTTTTGACATGATTAGGTAACTCAGTGTCAAAAAATGATTTCATTGTGGTTAGTCTTGCTATTCCATTGTAATGATAAACATCAAGGTGATGATGATGACGATTACGACGACGACGACGACGACGTTATGATGATGATGATGATGATGATGATGATGATGACGATGATGATGATGGTGATGATGATGGTGATGACGATGATGATGATGACGACGACAACGATGATGGTGACGATGATGATAATGATGATGACGACGACGACATTATGATGATGATGATGACGATGATGATGATGTTGATGATGATGATGATGACGATGATGACGATGATGATGATGTTGTTGATGATGATGATGTTGATGATGATGATGATGGTGATGATGACGATGATGGTGACGATGATGATAATGATGATGACGACGACGACTACGTTATGATGACGATCACGATGACGATGACGATGATGATGGTGACGATGATGATATTGATGCCGATGATAATGATAACGATTGCGACAAGGATAATGCTGATGGTGACTCTAACAATGATGGTGATAATGACTCATGTAATCGCGCACTTGATAATTTTATTCTTTTTCAATTAAACAATTAATTTTCCACTTACAAGTTTTAAGTTTTAGGCAATTTGGAAATGACTGACTGCAGACCTAATTATTAAACGTTTCAAAATGTTAAATAATAAAGAACAACTTATTTCCGAAGTGTCGTGACCAACGCATCCCGTTACGGAAACGGCAATTATTACCGTTTTTGAAAACTCAGCGAAACGCGAACATACAGATAACAACGGAAACGGCAAATGTTGTGTTTTGACAAGTTTTGTAACTCCTCGCCGCTCAGCACAGAACTAAACACGATTAGACTTATGCCGTCGCCGTTTTGGTACATCAAAGAACATGCGAATGTAGTTTTATTTGCAAAATCGCAAAACAAGAAAAGAAAAACAGAGAAGAAAAGGAGGGAGAGGAGATGAGAAAAGAGAAAATAAATATTGTGTGATTTTTTATATATCTTTCCATTTCTTATCAATAAAATCATCTCTGAACCGTGACGACATTGATACATTTGGTAAAATTGTGAAAATTTACACCTAAAATGCGACGCTGCCTCACTTTGTAAATTTAATGAATTTCATCGAGAAATTCTGCTTCTGCTGTTGCTAGCAGTGTCATCGCTTTACTAACATTGCTGACGTAGTAATTATTATGTATGCTTCTGTAGATAACTTAATGTAAATAAGGATGAAGTAAATGATGTAATAATTTGAGTAGTGTGAGGTGAGTGTACGACCATACGGTCATTAACACACTCACCTTACTTAAATTAAAAAATGATTATAGTTATGCATGCTTCTGTAGATAACTTAATGTAAATAAGGATGAAGTAAATGATGTAATAATTTGAGTAGTGCGAGGTGAGTGTACGACCATACGGTCATTAACACACACACACCTTACTTAAATTAAAAAATGATTATAGTTATGCATGCTTCTGTAGATAACTTAATGTAAATAAGGATGAAGTAAATGATGTAATAATTTGAGTAGTGCGAGGTGAGTGTACGACCATACGGTCATTAACACACACACACCTTACTTAAATTAAAAAATGATTATAGTTATGCATGCTTCTGTAGATAACTTAGTGTAAATATGGATGAAGTAAATGATGTAATAATTTGAGTAGTGTGAGGTGAGTGTACGACCATACGGTCATTAACACACACACACCTTACTTAAATGAAAAAATGATTATAGTTATGCATGCTTCTGTAGATAACTTAATATAAATAAGGATGAAGTAAATGATGTAATAATTTGAGTAGTGCGAGGTGAGTGTACGATCATTAACTCACTCACCTTACATAAATGAAAAAATGATTATAGTTATGCATGCTTCTGTAGATAACTTAATGCAAATAAGGATGAAGTAAATAATGTAATAATAGCAATGTTATAAGAGAAATAAACCTGAAAGTTGAGAAAGGAAAACATAATATGTAATTACGACTTTGAGTGAGCCTTAAAGAGTGAAGTTTTTTTTAAAATAGTTACGAATATGAATTATGTGAATTATGTAACCTAAGATATTTTCTTGTATCTGTTACACGGTCGACAATGGATTCCATTTTGTTGTAGTTACATTTATTTGCCAAATATGGATATACAATTCTTTAATGAATCACATAGTTTATCACATACAGCGTTAAAGGTAAAACTTACTGTCAATTTATCCTAAGTATCTGACATGGAATTTCAATCGTCATTTCATCGACAATAAATTCTACTTCGATGCAGTTCCAACTATTTACCAAATGTGAGATAATTCAATTTAATAAACATGCTTTACAAAAATGCATGCTTAACAAATTACTCGCATAATGAGTGTGTTTATCAGAGAATTACCGTATTTATTCGAGTAAAACGCGCAAAATTTTCTACCTAAAAAGAATTCAAAGTTTGGGTGCGCGTTATAAACGACGGCTGGGGCGAGGCGTAGCTAAGGAAATAATTAATAATATTTGCGTCATCAGCAGACTTTGCCAGACGGTGCAACGTCTAGACGGTTTGTGTAGACGGTGTCTGGCCCACGGAAATGTTAGAGACTGGAATTGTTCAACAACGTTTGTCACTTACAATACTTGGTCTGAGCCGAGAAAAACTGAAACAAAATTTTATACCGATTTTTAATCGAAAATTAGGTGTGCGCGTTATACACGTGTGGGCGTTATACTCGAATAAATACGGTAAGAAGCTTACCAAAAGCAGACGAAACACCCTCCCACATGGTATCATAATTTGCGTCAAACATGCCAATAGAACTGCTGCCAGGGTGAAGACTACTGACTGATGGAAGGACCAAGTCGTCATCTTCCCACCAATGCCAAGCTGAAATGGTAAGATATGCAAAAATGGGAACACAATGAAATTTTACTGCAGAAAGAAACGGAGGTTTTACACTACGTCCTAAAACAGTTTCCTTGCTAAAAGAAAACCCTTTATTTACGCAAAGTCTACAAAATTTATTTTGAATTTTTTACCACTTACGTACTGCCTTTTTGTATACAGGGCTTGCCTTGTCAGTAACTCTGTACAAAATCTGTAGATCTAAACTTTCGCAATAAAAGTGAGATGCAGTCATTTTGACGATAGGTCATTTGAAAGAAGTTTAGATAACTTTGAATGAAGTTTGAAAAAATAGCCAAAGCATTCGTAGCGCACACGTCAATGTAAGTAACATGTTAAATTACTGTATTTTCATTGATAGGACTAAAAATACGTTTTTTTGGTTAGCGAGTGGTGCACCCTGGAGGGTAAGTCAACGACATTCAGCCATTCGATGAAAACATTTTAAATAATAAATAATTTTTTCTTTAGTAACCTAAATCTTTCAAGTAGGTAAGTTAAGTGCTAAGTAATAACTTTTGGGGCTTAGTTAACATTTCCTTTTCTTCCAGTGATTTACGTTGTGCGTATATGACGTCATGCAATGGCGACTCCAGAACAGTATTGTGGGAAATTTAAAATGAAGACTAACAAAAAATCTCTACAACGCGATTACGATATGTGCATGAAATTGCTATAAAGTTATATAATCATTTAAGGCGATTTTTCTGAAACCTACTTCAGGTGCCCCTTTTCTTGTCCTTTAATAATGCACATACCTGTTTCAAGACTTGTAATTGGAAAAGAATTTTTTTTAATAATTTTAAATGTTCTCGCCACCTGGTAATGGCCATCCCAGCGTGCACCACTGATTCACCAAAAACAAATGATTTACTTTGTTAATAATATAAATTAATTTAAACTTCTGCTTAGATACCGAAGAGTGTGCTGTGAATACTCTGATTATTTTTTCTAAAAACACATTATAGTATTTAAAACATATTAAAAATCAAATACTTCTTTAACCCTTTCATACCCGTTGTATCCCGTGGGATACGAGAATATTTTCTGCCTTTAAAATTAATAAAATTTTAAAACTGACAGTCATTTGATCTGTTAATAGTTATTTCGATTTAAGCCAATAACAATAGACTAAAAAATGGCGATAAAATGGCAAACTAGAAAATCTACATAGCATAAAAACTTCGCAAGGTACAGTACTTTAGAGACGACTTTGTACAGATCAGCATAGCATGCATGGTAAATGTCTTAAATACTTTAAAAAATTATCAGCAGTTGCAAAATGAAGCACATTTTATGCTTCCATTGAATCCCAATGTATCCCGTGGGATACAGGCTATATTTAGCACGCGGGCACAGGTAGAAAAAAATAATTATCATGTGTAAACAAGATGGACATACTGAACAAAAGTACCAAGCCAAAAAAATTTTTCTTATTAAAAATAGTTTTGGACTGAAAGGGATAATAATTTTTTCACACTTTGTCCAATTTTATCTGCACCTAATGGCGGCCATTGCGGGACTTTACATGTAAATTTACAAGTTTTGTACAGAGTTACTACTAACGCAAGCTCTGTATGCAATGAGACAGTATTTATACAAAATTTCACGACGAATATCTTAAGGTTTATGTAAGTAAAGTATTTTCTTGTCTTTTTAAACCTTAAATCACTTTTAGTCAATAAAAATCATAACATTACATTAGTCATTAATTTTTTTTAATAAATGTGTTTTCTAATCTTTTTTGTACTTTGCAGTTAATTTTTTTATAAAAGCGCTTTCGATTTGCTTTAAAGAGTCTCTATCTTATACTATTATTTCTTGTTACTAATCTTTTTATCTATTTTTTAATTCTTAATTCTTATTCTCCCAAGAAATTGAAAATCTCCAAGTTGAATTCTTAAAGAAATGACAGACTGCTCCACTTTCTTCGAGAAACCTCTTTCACCCCCCCCCCCCACCGTCTCCCGGGTTAGCAGTATAATTCTTGTAAATTTTAACTCCCGCGATGACCGTTAAATGCAGCCATTTTAGCAATAAGTCATTTGAAACATGTATAAAGTTTGAAAATATAATCAGAGCACAGTTTTCCCTAACCAGGGAAAAGTTTAAATTACTTTGTTATTAAGATGAAAAATACGTTTTTGGTGAGTCAGTGGTGCACACTGGGACGGTGAGTCTGTGTCGTTTTATCAGGCGAACATTTTAAATTACTAATAATTTTCTTTTCTAGTTACATAAGACTTTCAAACAGGTAAGCGTAATGCTAAGTAGTACAACTTCGTTTGGAAAGCTTTAGGAGAATGTATTTTGAAATTTCCTTTTGTTCCCCTTTAATAGAACAGTAATTATAGCTGAAACAGCTCGGACTGCTTCACTTTGAAATTCGAGGTTTGTTTTATCAAATTAAAGAAGACAGGATGATTTTTTTCATATACTATCCCATATTCAAGTGTAGTAGTAATTACACATTTTGACACAGTTATTACTGCAAAAGCGTTCGTGATAATTAAATATAGATTAAAAAATTATTTAACGGCGGGCGAGCCCTACTATTGACGACATCACAAACTAACATAATTTCCAACAGCAAAAACATTCCACGAGCTTGTTGCACGTGTTTGCAAAAGCGGAAATTTAGGTACAGTGTTATTGTAAGATATTCAGTGTGTTGTACTAAAAGTAGGCAAGTTTTAAGATAAAAATTCACATTTGAATTTTACCATTGTGCTCACGCATGAGCTGTCGAACGTGTGTAGTTGGTCTCGCACTAACACATCTGAGGTGAGAGGTACAGCACCTATTTGTTTGTGCAACACTTTCCGAAGTGCAGGCGCTAGTGCCCGTCTAACTAGCGAATGGCAAAATGTATGTAACAGCGAAGAACTAGTGGCACGAACGTGAAATTGTGTTTGTGTGGTAATAATTCTTTCACGTAAGTCATTTTTGAAAAAAATTGTATGTTTCCTTTCAATATTTTAAAGTATAGATTGTTTTGACGCTCATTTTAAGATTTACTGGGTCCAGTTTTGCTTTAACGGAATAAGATAGCAGTTCAAATCTCTTAACCGATTTCGTCCCATTCTGTCTATAATCAGTCAGTCCATCTGTTTTATTTCTCTTGTCGTACCTTTTTTCATTGTTTGTCTACCATTAATTAGTAATAGGATTTGCACAAAGCAAAAATGTTTTACCTTCGCCATGCTTTATGATCGCTCCGTAACACAGCAACAAAACGAAAAGTCTAGAAACCTACACAAATAAATAAAATCGGATTGAAATAACCACATGTACAGCACTGCCGTATGACAACAGAAATTTTTGGATTCGCAAACTCGGCTTCTTAATAAATTAATATTCGTTCGTGAATTGATATGAATTAATTATATTTATAACTAAAATTACGTATGTTTGTAATATGGAAAAGTACTTTTAAGTACCTAATTCCAAGAACTTTGTACTGTGACAAAATTTACTTTTTTTGTTTGTTTGGCTGTTATAAGGTTAAGACAAACTTTTTTACTCCAATATAATTGAATGCTATTTGTCTGTATTTATATAAATCTAGGCAATAATGTTAAGATTATGTTATACTGTTATAATAAGTGCGTGTGTGTGTGTGCGTGCGTGTGTGTGTGTACGTGTGTGTGTGTGTGTGTGTGTGTGTGTGTGCGTGCATGTGTCTGTGTGTGCATGTGTGTGTGCGTGCATGTGTGTGCGCGTGTGTGTGTCTGTGTGTGCATGTGTGTGTGTGCGTGCATGCATGTGTCTGTATGTGCGTGCGTGTGCGTGCGTGCGTGTGTGTGCGTGTGTGTGCGTGTGTGTGCGTGTGTGTGTCATGTGTGTGTGCATGCATGTGTGTGCGTGTCGTGTGTGTGCATGTCGTGTGTGTGTGTATGCATGTGTGTGTGTGCGTGTCGTGTGTGTGTGTGTGCGTGTGTCTGTGTGTGCATGCGTGCATGCATGCATGTGTGTGTGTCTGTGTGTGTGTGTGTGTGTGTGTGTGTGTGCATGTGTGCGTGCGTGCTTGATGTAATGCTGTAGCAAGTGGAGAATCTTGTGGTAATCTGATGACATGTCCATCCCATCCATAAGGCGACGCTTTAGATTGGACATGTCATCTAACATTGGAAACGGAATTTTGCTCAAACACTGGTGTTCCACAGGGTGATCGTCTGAGCCCTGTCAATAGATAACAATTTGAACTAATTCGACGTGTATCATCATCATCATCATCATCATCATCATCATCATCATCATCATCATCATCATCATCATCATCATCATCATCATCATCATCATCATCATCATCATCATCATCATCATCATCATCATCATCATCATCATCATCATCATCATCGCCATACGTCTATTGTAGCCATTGGACAGACAGAATTCTAAAATAAAAGAAATCTGCCTTCAGACAGGTAAACGCAGCAGTAATCCAGCAAAAAACTAGACACTGCTACGCCAGTGGCTTGTCAGCACCACTTCCGTTAAATAAATAAATAAATTAATAAA
>JAQGDQ010002164.1:0-12279 GCA_030141605.1 Tubiluchus corallicola
GAGAAACATCAATAAACGTCAATATATCTTGTAATTGTATATTTTAATGATTAAGTAACATTGTTGCAAAAGGGCAACTGGGAATTGCTATGCCCTTATAATAGACAGGGGTAGTGGACAATGGGTAGCGGACATTTGAGCTGTGGATAATTGCGCATACTTTAAGGAATTTTACTTTCCTACTTCCTCTATTTTACTATTCTCTTTAGAAGCTTACCGACAGTTTAACAATAATGGCTGCTCGAGATTAACCTAGAAAAAGGCATGTATGATAATTTCTGCTTAAAAGACTGGCGCCTGGTTGTCAGGATTTATGCCAGGCATCCTTGAATGCTATAGAGCAAACACATTTAGATAATTTCTGGTGGACAGACTACTAGAGTGACCAGGCTCCTGTTAGATAGGATTAAAGGTAATCTTAGGATTAAATGCAATTATCTTACAGATAATAGGTTTTAAAAGGGGATTAAGTTTTTGTTGTCAATATCGCTTAGGTAGATTTGCAAACTGAGCTGCACTTAAAAATTAGCGTATTCATCCAAGCAAAAAGTCTTTATCAGTAAACAAAGCTTTGAAATCTTTTTTTTCTCTTGAATGCAAGCTCGCACTAATGGCAAGTCAAAGGTAGGGAAGATGAGAGGTTATCATTGCTGTTATCTAGTACAAAACATATGGCACGAATGCAACAAATAGTTTACCACTACTTAAATAAGTCACTGGCTATGAAATAATAATAATAAGTACATTTTAAGCAGAAAATTTTATGTAGATATTAATAATAATTAAGGCGACTCAAACAGTTCTGAGAAGCTAAACAAGAAAATTTTTTTTTTCATTTTCATAATTCCAACTTTCCACTTAATTTGAATAACAGTTTTTTTTTTGACAACTCACCATTATCTCAGAATTTGTGCCCTATTTTTGCCATTAATTTCAAAGAAAGATTAGTACTGACTCATAATCATAATGAAACAAACTATATTTTCTTTGTTGGCAAATCATTGTAAAAAAGACTCAGTTAAAGTAAAAATTAGACTATTGGTAGCTGCATATGATGATCCGCGAATTCGTATGAGTCAACGTGCGTGAATAGTCAAGAAGGCATTTAAACTACGTTTTGAGCCACAAAACCAACATTTGTTAGACACATAGAACAGAACTAAACATTTCAGGTACAAGCTGATATAAAGTTATAAAGCTGCAGGCTCTCTTCTGCCCCGGGCTGGGGTAGCGGCTGCTTTTGTTAAGCATTTGGATGCACAGTAAACATGTCTACTGAAATTGTGTTTTTTATTTAGGCTTCAATAAAATTACTTCTCAGTGCGTCGGTTCATTATTTATACATGATCAGTTTACACATCACTGAAGTAAGCAATAATGTGCGTTTAAGCAACATATGCAAAAATTTCATAAATATTGTAAAGGAAATTAATGTAGAAAAACTATTTGCGATAACTAATACCCTAAAAAATAATCTATCTATTTTTTTCCTTTTTGCTAAAACATTAACTTAATTTAAAAACAGGTAAAATTAATAAAAAATGTGCAAATTGGATCGTTTTTCATAACCTTGCGTGAGCCATTTATTTAAAAGATCAATGAAATAAACAATGTTTTAAAGTGTTTTTGTTATAATTTTTCAGGAAAACTGTACTATTGGTGAACTGTGCCACTACCTAACTGTATTAGTGGTGAACCGTACCACTACCTAACTGTACTAGTGGTGAACTGTGCCACTACCTAACTGTATTAGTGGTAAACCGTACCACTACCTAACTATACTAGTCATTAGCCGTATCACAGCCTAACTGTACTCGTGGTGAACTGTGCCACTACCTAACTGTACTAGTGGTGAACTGTGCCACTACCTAACTGTATTAGTGGTAAACCGTACCACTACCTAACTATACTAGTCGTTAGCCGTATCACAGCCTAACTGTACTCGTGGTGAACTGTGCCACTACCTAACTGTGTTAGTGGTGAACCGTACCTCTACCTAATTGTACTAGTGGTTAGCCGTATCACAGTCTAACTGTATTAGTGGCAAACCGTACCACTACCTAACTGTACCAGTGGTGAACCTTACCACTACCTAACTGTACTAGTGGTGAACCGTACCACTACCGAACTATACTAGTGGGGGACCGAACCACAACCAAACTATACTAGTGGTGAACTGTACCACTACCTAACTGTACTAGTGGTGAACTGTACCACTACCTAACTGTACTAGTGGTGAACCGTACCACTACCTAACTATGCTAGTGGTGAACTGTACCACTACCTAAGTGTATTAGTGGAGGACCGTACCACTACCTAACAGTACTAGTGGTTAACCGTACCACAGCCTAACTGTCCTAGTGGTGAACCATACTACTGCCTAGCTGTACTAGTGGTTAACCTTACCGCTACCTAACTGTGCTAGTGACAAATCGTGCTACTGTCAAACTGTACTAGTAACTAGTGGCAAACCGTAACACTACCTAACTGTACTAGGGGCAGTTCGTACTACTACCTAACAGTTCTAGTAGTGAACTGCACCACTACCTCACTGTACTAGTGGTTGAACCGTACCACTACCTAACTGTACTAGTGGTGAACCATACCACTACCGAACTATACTAGTGGGGAACCGTACCACTACCTGACTGTACTAGTGGTGAACCGTACCACTACCTAACTATACTAGTGGTGAACTGTACCACTACCTAACTGTACTAGTGGTGAACTGTACCACTACCTAACTGTACTAGTGGTGAACCATACCACTACCGAACTATACTAGTGGGGAACCGTACCACTACCTGACTGTACTAGTGGTGAACCGTACCACTACCTAACTATACTAGTGGTGAACTGTACCACTACCTAACTGTACTAGTGGTGAACTGTACCACTACCTAACTGTACTAGTGGTGAACCATACCACTACCGAACTATACTAGTGGGGAACCGTACCACTACCTGACTGTACTAGTGGTGAACCGTACCACTACCTAACTATACTAGTGGTGAACTGTACCACTACCTAACTGTACTAGTGGTGAACTGTACCACTACCTAACTGTATTAGTGGTGAACCGTACCACAGCCTAACTTTACTAGTTGTGAACCTTACTACTGCCTAACTGAACTAGTGGTGAACTGTACCACTACCTAACTGTACGAGTGGTGAACCGTACCAATACCCAAGTGTACTAATGTTGAACCGCACCAAGCTGTACTAGTGGCAAACCATGCTACTGGCGAACGGTACTAGCGGTGAACCGTACCACTATCTAACTGTGCTAGGGGCGAATTGTACTACTAGTTTAGATTATCTACTTAACTTTGCTCTAAAATTAACATTTTATAATTGTTAATACCGGTTGCTATTACCTGTACACAGGAACTTGAAGTGGCAGGCTTTTTTTGAAATCCATGCAGATTTTTTTGTTATTGAGGAGTAAGTCTTCACCTTTACTCCTTTCTGACTGGTACATACCATCACCCATCTTCTGCTAAATAAAATTTAATTCTGTTTCAGAAAATTTAACGTTCGCACAAGCATATTACACACGGAGGCTGTTATGGGCAGTTTTATGTCAAAGCTCCATAAATATTCACCGTCGTTAAGGAGTAAATGAAAATTCAATGAGCGCCGGAAAATCCCAACTTGTCTGCCATGACTCTATTATTTCTAGCTGTATACACATCATCTCTGATTTTACGGTGAATAAATTTTAAAATAATTATTATAGATGGCCGGTTTTCCGTCATTAAATGGTACAAGTGTATGGGTGTGCCGTTCTACTAGCACACCTGCATGAAAGACAATTTTCTCCACAATATTTGTCGTATCCTCATTCTAAGTGACGGCAATCCAGTGAATACAAGGCAGTCAACTCTCCTCTTGGTCAAGGTCATCTTGTTTAACCTTTAAATTTCTAGCACGGAAACTGCTTTTTAATTGCTGTATTTTCGACACTCAGTTGTTCACAAACTACATTAAGTTCTGCCACAGAATCTATCAAGTCTGTCAAAAATGTCATGGTGATTGGATGGCATTTCGATTATCTTTTTCTTCAAATCAAAAATTGCATGCTGCTGCTAATTGTGATTTGAAATGGTCTTTAACATCGACTTAACTTCATTTTAACAACCTACGTCTTCTCTACATTCCTCTATCTTCCTCATTTTGTTAAACACAGGGCCCTGCCATATTGAAAATATGGAACTTTACAAAAGACACGGTCCTTAACATTTTTGGTTGCCGCCTCCTAAAATAGTTGTACGTACAATTTAGTAATTGGGTTTATTCGCTTCAAGTCATTACCGATTGATTGATTGAGTCTTAGGCCCTTTAGATATTTTCTTATAGGTTTTGCAAGTTCCTCGTGACGCTTGAATACTAATTGTTCATTGATTTCTATTTGTGGCGTTAGTTTTTTATTTAAACTCTGCATTTTTGGGTTCGTGGTTAGTTTCCTGGCTGTTGGTACGTAAGTCAGACCATCCTAACCAGCTTTCGTTGATATTTGTTAACTAGAACGTTGTACGTAATGACATCTTTCATGGGTTTTTTCTTTGGTATTTTTATTTTTTTATGTACTTTATCTTTTCGTGGTGTAAATTTGGTTATTGCTAGTATTGACTCTTTCAGATTAACTTATCATCGATGATTATTATGTTATTAAATGTTGAGTTGTTTGATCATAATATGTAAATAAATGCTAGTCATCTATATCATTTCTCAATTTTTAGTTTTTCAGTGATCAGCAATGTTGGGGTCACAGAGAAAACGGTTACTGACATTAGTATCACACTTTGCCACAGATAAGGCGAGTGCAAGCTATATGTTTTATTTATGATACACCTGTTTTTATTTATTATTTATTTATAAACATTTATTATTTATGATTGACTGACCACATAGATAATTAACAGAAGACAAAGTGACTTATATGTGCATTAAAAATGTAAAATAAGTGACTACGTGTATAATGTAAAATTACAACTAAACAAACAGAATACGTGCTTAATACATTAAAAAACACACAAATATGAGCAATTAAATCAAAAGTGCAGGTAAAAGGATGAACACTTAATTAGTGTAGTGGAAGTATATAATTATGAATATAAGTATTTGCTTGCTATTCAATTTATCATGTCACACTTTTTCAAGTAAAATTTCAAGTTAATTTTTTTCAAAAATTTCTTAAATTTATTTATATTATTGGCGAGCAAACAAAATAAATTTAATATATAAATTTGAATATAAGATGCTTAGTCATCTTTTTTTCTTCTCAGTGCGTCTCTTTTACTACCCAGCCTGAATTACAATAAAAAGACTTAATACGTAACTATGTTCTCATACCTTGCCACTTGAACCATGAGAATTACAACAAACTCCGTCGTCACGTTGTACCTCACCAGTTCTGAATCTCGCCCATACAGGACAGTTATGCTGGTGTTAATTTCTGGACCGTGGTCACACACAAGGTTTTATGCTTTGATTTTTTTTTGAAATATTGCATACGTGGTCGTATACATTCTTGGATTGTTTGACTTTTTGTCAGATGATCGTCAGTGGAGTGCCACAAGGAACAATGCTTGTATCATTGCTATTCCTGCTGTATGTCAGCGTAATTCCCATACAAGTCTCATGTATTTGCAAAATGTTTGCTGTCACACTTAGGCCTCCTTCACACCGAGAACAAGGCAAAAATCGTCGAGAAAAGTTTTTAGCAGTGTTCCTCTTCGAATGTAGAACGCTGTTCTTAAAATACCTTCAGAAGTAAATAAACAATAAAATTTTAAAGAAAGTCGGAAGATGCAGCATTTCTATTAAGGAGTAAATTTTCTCAGGAAGAGAAGACGCATAGTTTCTAACTGGCGGAAGAATTCCTCAAGAGGAAAGTCACGCGGCAAATTCGTTTGTGTGAAATGTGCCGTGGAAACTATGCATTGTATCTTTCGTATGAAGCTTAAGATTTGAATACGCTGTACATAACACAAGTATCTCCTTCTGTAGGCCTACTTATTTAAACAAGATTTATAGCACAGAATTTCATGCCTTTTTGAAGTAGCCAAATATTGAAACATGACCATTGTATTGATGATGAAGATGTCAGTGTTGAACATGATCAAGTTAAGGATTTTATAGCTACTACAGGGCGACGAAAACCGAGGGGTGGCGATAGTGATGATGGGAATAATAGTGATGAAAACTGAATAAAATGATGACAAAACCAAAAAATAATAAACCTAGCTATCATATGTCTTTGTGCAATTTGCACATAGCATCTATACGCAGAAATATTACATCATGTCCATCGAGTTTCTCATCACCAGGCGGTACGATTGTCACTTCCTCGTAAATTCCTGTTTTTTCCATAAAATTCCAAAGGCTGTTCAATCTTGTCAAGGTCCATTCTATGTCTCGGTCAATCTCATTCGATGACAAGTCCCAGAAGAGGCACACGCATGAGAAAGCCACCAGCAAAATTAAACCTTTAAAACATTTAGAATCTTATCTTATCTTATCTTATCTTATCTTATCTTATCTTATCTTATCTTATCTTATCTTATCTTATCTTATCTTATCTTATCTTATCTTATCTTATCTTATCTTATCTTATCTTATCTTATCTTATCTTATCTTATCTTATCTTATCTTACCTTACCTTACCTTACCTTACCTTACCTTACCTTACCGTACCTTACCTTACCTTACCTTACCTTACCTTACCTTACCTTACCTTACCACATTTTGTTTTTTTTTAGAAAATCATCGCAGACTCTTTACAACCTGCATTTAAATGTTCTATATGTCAGTATAAAAGTACAGATAAGGCAGCCATAAGAAGACATTTTGCAGTGTGTCATCTGCACCGCAGTACTCCAGCAAGATGGCCGCAGATCCAATGATCGAAAAAATTTAAGAACGGCAAACATCAAGGTAAATGAAAGGTGTGATGACAATATTAAGATGGAAAGACTTGAGCTGATGAAACGAGAATTTAATCGTTTGGAAAAAGAAAAACAAGAAAAGAAGAGGAAGAGGATGGGAGAAGAGGAAAGGCTGAAATTTAGAGGAAGTTTGATTGAGGAGGGACAGAGATGGAGAGAAAGCGTAATGATGGAGAAAAGGTTAATGGCAGAAGAAAGAGAAAAAGAAATACCTGGACAAGGAAAAAGCAAAGATGAAGCAAGAACAGGACAAACTAAGGCAGAAAGGGATAGAATTGCAGCAACTAATGGGAAAATGGCAAGAAGAAAAGAGGAGCAAAGTAAATGGGCAGCTGGAAAGACAGAAGAAGGATCTGCAGAGTTTTTGGAGGAAAAGAGAAAGCCGTCTTAGCAAGGAAAGAGAAGAGGAAAAGAAAGAGAAGGAAAGGCTATTGAAGAAGGTGCAGAAGCTAGAGGAGATTGCAGAAAGTCAAGAGTTGGAAATAGGGGATTTACAGAGGAAGGTGCTGAAGGAAAGAGAAGAAATACGAAGGTACAAGAAAAGGTTAGAGGAAGCAGTGAAAATAGACACGAAAAAAACAGCAGTATTTTAGTTTTATGTAGCATTTTAGTTTGGACCAAGATGGTTGAACCAGATTTATTTATATATATATATAATTTCAAGAAATCTTCAAAAAAATGTTAACTTTTTGCTCTGCATTTGTTAATGTGATAAATACCATAAACTATATACAGAATAACAGCAGAGTTAAAACTGACTATCCCAATAATTTACACTGATCAGAACAATGAGTAAACATCATCTGAGGACAGATGATATGTTTAAGAAGGGGGGAATCTGGCACAGGGCCGCAGTCGGCTTTTGAAAAGTGGTCCGGCCACAGATACGGAACAGGTAGAAAAAGAATACAGCAGCAACATATAGAAGAGTATATTATAATACAGAGTTATAATATAATAGAGCACTACACATACTAAATGATGACATGATTGATTAAAACTTCCCAAACACACATCTGCGCCGCTCATTTCTAGCAGTAAACTCGTTCGCAATTTCCTTCAGGTCGAGAGCGTCTGTTTTATCCATATGTACATGCAAAGTCATGAGATTGTTCAGTCTAGTTTGAGTCATCGTACTCCGCAAATAAGTTTTTACTCTACGCAGGGCTGAGAATGTCTAGGCACGTATGGCAGAATGGCCGGACCGGCCGGACCGCCGACTACGGCCTTGTGGCATCGGTATGTGGTGCCTATAACAAAAACATTAAATTAAACTAATTGATGACAATAATTACACTACGCTTTACCGGCGATGTAAACACACGTGCATCAAAGGAAGTTTTCATGAGAATGACCCGGATGTGAAAACAACTACGCCAACAACCAATCAAGAGCCTGCAGAGCTGAGCGCGTGATTCAGTATACTGCCTATTAAGGTCTATGCACGTGATCCGCCTGTGTTAACAAGACAATAACCAATCAGCAGTGTGTAGGTGGGTCATGTCATCTGTCCAGAGTAGTATTTAAGGAGGGCAGATCCAGAGGATGAGACATTCGCTGCTGACAAGGTCTGCTACGACAAGGCCTGCTAACAAGCTTTGCTATCTCAAGAGCTCCTAACAAACTCTGCTAACACAAGAGTTGCTAACAAGCTCTGTTATCTCAAGAGCTGCTGACAAACTCTGTTAACACAAGAGTTGCTAACAAGCTCTGTTATCTCAAGAGCTGCTAATTATAAGCCCTGAACCATGATAAAGCAATTAAATAAATAATTCAAAATTGTCTATCAAAGCCAACATTTCTCCAATGGCAGTTTTCCTGCTATTAACTTCAAGAACTAATTTGTGCTGAAGTGTGCCTTAGGCTTAACAGTCAGATGAACCCAAGCCATTGGTGCAAAGTACCATCGTCTGCACACCTTTCTGTTACGTGATCCCCTAGCCGCGTTACAGTATTGTTTGGTAAATTAATGCAGTAATGTATTTTATAAATCTGCAATTATTAGTATTGTATAAGTACCTTTGCTGATTTTGATTGTTTTCAATTGTTGTGCAGTTGTAAGATTTGTAGATGGTACATTGTAATTTTTGTTTGTGTGAATTAATGTGATTTTTTGTTTTGTTTTGCAATGCTAAAGTGTTAAAATTAGCTAGAAATTAATTATTGATTGTAGATTTCAAAGCAGAATTAGTATAGACACTATTGCTTTCATCAGTCATAAGGTTGTTTGTACACAAAAATTATATATATATAATTATATATATACTTTAATTTACTATATATATATATATACATATATATATAGTAAATTAAAGTATATGGCAAGTCTATATGAGTTAATAATAGTCAGTGTGCAATTGTCATGTATTTCGAATGTTATAACATGATCTTCTGCAGATGTGACTAAAATGTGCTAGAAAAATGTTTATACACATGCCAGAAGTACTGCAATCGTACTTTAAGCGAAGCAGTTTTCTCATGCCATTGTTGTAATGGAATACCCAGTCAATATATCGCACCATTACTATAATTAGTCCATAAAGACATACAGGAAACGTTGCAGCAGTAACTCTTATATAACAACGTCTGAGCGCACAGAAAATTTTCTTATCAAAGTGTTAATCCGTAGAGTAAAAAAACGTATATAAAAAAATATATCCGTATATAAAAATACGTCCGTTTATATCCGTTTATATAAATATATCCGTTTATATCCGTATATAAAAAAAACTAATAGAAGAATTGAATGTCACAGTTGTTGCTTAGATTAGTGCATATTATATTACAAAGATATTTCTCCTAAACACTTACAAACAATGCATCATTATCAAGGAATACTTTACCAGGTATAGCGTGTTTTAAACGTGATAGCAAGAAATTTAAACATTTTCTTTTAGACAAATTAAAATCAATGTTTAGAAGATTAGCAAAGCTAGTGTAAGTAGATCAACAATACTTATTTTTAGTTTCGGTTCCCTTGCATCAAACGGCTGTTCGGGACCATTTTAACCTTTCTCTTTGTGGCAATTCCAGATACCATAACTCATTTTTCTTGATATCGTTTACGTACAGTAATTAGTTTTTATGAGAACAATGTACTAAGTTAGGGCATGATGTTTCATAAAATTATGACTGGTATAATTAGAAATCGCCTCACAGTTATCAAGAAAACTATAAAACTGACCTGCTTATCTGTTGCATATTAGTATGCAGATGTGTCGCGTTCATGACTGTGGAAGTTTATTGTACAGGAAACCACCTTTCCCTGCAAAGTTACTGATTTACCTTTCTTAGTCAAAATTGTTTACCAGTCTTACTCGGAGTTTCCTTGTTTTAAAAGCAATATAAAAACGATCGTTGTAAATCAGTATGACATTTAAATAACATAACAGGGAAGAATCCCGGTAAAACAGTTTTTGTCAGTTCCCATACAGGTGGCTTACCTTTAAAAAGACCTTAAAAGGACGACAGATTAGTGTAATGACGTCTGGCGCCTATTTTCGAAATCAAAGTCAATTACCGCAAAGAACGTTAACTTTAAGCTCGAATTAGCTTTTATCACGGCGAGTGTTTGCAAATTTTCTGTCTTAATGTTCACCCAGCTAGAAAAAATAAGCCCTATCTGTCTTTCAGGGATTAGGCTTTCCCACGCTGAGCACTCGCAAGTTTTGTATCTGTTAGGAAATTAGCTTTTACAGAACAATCATGCAGTCAGCTAGAAAGGGATTAGTGTCTTTCTTCAAGTTGTAGATTCCAAACACTGATTGCAGCCCAAATCATCCTTAAATGTCATTATCCCAACCTTATGATCAAGGACACTGGACTCTCTCTCTCTCTCTCTCTCTCTCTCTCTCTCTCGCTCTCTCTCTCTCTCTCTCTCTCTCTCTCTCTCTCTCTCTCATCACTATAAACTGTTCAGTTAGACTAAATTATCCCACCTTGAATACTTGATGGAACAATTGGATGGACTCCCTGTTTGCGCTAAGCATGGCATTATTATTGAGCTGATGCTAATCTTGTATCTTAATCCTATAAGCTGCTTAACAACCGAAGATTAAAGAAGCAACACGCTGTAAAATGACAACAAAACAATTTAGCGCTTTGTTGATTCGTAACAGCACAACAGAAGTTGTTTATATTTTCGTGATAGCAGTTTGAGGAAACAAACATGAGCCACATGATAACACTAGTAAAGAGCGATTTTTTAAAACTTATTTGGCAATAATTGTGACGTATTTGTAAAACTTTCGCTCAAGTCTCAGATCTCGTATTAATTGCCACACAGCAGCAGGGAATGTCAGATTAACAAATTCCTATTTTATTATCATACTGAAGGCGTTTTTTGAAAATTATTTATGAAAATAAATGTGTTTTGACGTGTCCAGCAAATACTTACTTATTTCTACTTGCATTTATTTTAGGAATTTTGTTTTTCTAAGTCGATTAGCTCTTACTATCTTCTCAAGATGTTTACAAAGAATCTCACAATGACAGGTAAAAGGAAGTTTATGGATGAATGACTGGCGTCAGGCTATTAGGATTTATGCCATTCATCCCGTGAAAAACCATTTAGGTAATTTCTAGTGAACTGACCAGCTGCATGTTCTCTAGGATTTGAGCAAATTATCTTTCAGTTAATCGGCTTAGACCTGGATGAAGCTTTTGTTGTTGAGAAGAACGAGTCGTGTTTGTAAATTGAGCTGTCATTTAGAAAATGAGCGTCTGCATTCAAGCCACAAGCTTTTATCTGTAAACAAAGAAGCTTTGAAATCTTAAGCTCCTCTGAAGTTCAAAACCTGCGGCATTAAGTCAAAGTCCCTCAATTTTCAGCTTTGGAGGCTGGGATAATGAGATGCTTTATTGTGACATTGGTGTATCATTGCTATATTATAATAAGTCTTGTATGACTGTAGAAAAATTTCCATTGCATTTGACATAAAACCAAATATGAAACTCTCCATTTATATGACATTAGCAGATTTTGATCAAGAGAAGCGCTAGCGCATTTCACTCTTGAGCCCCTCCCAGTACTCTACAATCACTATTAGAGAAAGGTGGAAGAGTGTTTTAAATCGAAATTAAACAGGGAAAATTAGCCGTTAAAGGGATAGCGAGCGATTTGAGGGATAGAAATTGTGCTTAAATTGTGCCATGAACTAGTAAAAAAAGCGAAAGTATGACGGGGTGTGATAAACATTGAAGTTTGATTGTTGAAAGGCAGTAGATTTACGTTTGTGAAGTTCTTTTTGTCAGGCGATTTTTTAGCAACTGAAGGAATTCTTATTTTGTAAATTTACGTTACAGAATAGACACCGACTTTCTCTTACA